>JAJEJO010003974.1:511098-545729 GCA_020662805.1 Glaucomys volans | reverse complement strand
AAAAAAAAAAAAAAAAAAAAAAAAAAAAGGTCCAAAGCAACATATTCTCTTGCCAGGCTGCCTTCACAAAGTACCACAACCTCAGTGGTTTAAAAAGCAGAAATCTATTGTATTGCAGTTCTGGAGGCTGAAAGTCCACAATCCAGGTGCCGGTGGGCTGCTTCCTTCTGAAGGCCGTGGGAAAGAATCCGTTCCCTGCCTCTCGCTCCCTTTCTGTAGTTCTTTGGCAGTCTTCAGCCTTCTCAGCCTGTAAGGCACTGCTGTTATCTATGCCTTCTTTACATGACAGCATTTCCTCTGTGTATTTCTGTGTCCAATTTTCCTATTTTTATTGGGGATGCCAATCATATCCAATTGGGGACCATCCTCCTTCAACATAGTGTCATCATTAATTATATCTGCAATGACCCTATTTCCAAACCAGTTCACATTCCCAGACACTGGGAATTAGGACTTCAACATATAAAATTTGGGGGAACACAATATAATCCATAATGGGTACAGAGCGTCCAGAGAATCAAATAATCTAAAAGGATATGCTCTAAACAATGCATAGTTTTCCCTTAGAGCACAAATTTCTTCCCTAGAGAGCCATACAGAGAACTTCCACAAAACAATCCCAAGAAGTTTTTGGAAGAGTGATACCTAGAAACCTGGATATTAAAAAAACTGAAAGTCCTCTACTAGGGTACACGTTTGCTCCAGGAAATGATTATTACTATTTGCAAATTATTCTAGAAGATTATAATGCTGTTGTTTCAAGAACTCTGGAAAATTTTAGAAAACTCAATCCTTTGTTCAAAAAACAATTCAACAACTATTGTTAAATTCCAGGCTCTGCATTCATCCACTGTGACCAGCCTTGGCTATACATTAAAATTAGTCAGGGAGAGTATTAATCAGCTCTGTCTGCATAACAAAATCCCCAAGACTGGGTGACTTAAACAAAGGAAATTTATTTTCTCATACTCTGGAGACTAGCAGTCTGAAATCAAGGAGCTGGCAGTTTGTTTCTTCTTTCTTGACTTTTAGAGGGCTGTCTTCTTCCAATGTTACCTTCTGTGTCTATGTCCTAAACTCCTCTGCTTATGAAGACAGGAGTCATAGTGGATTAGGACTCACCCAAGTAACTTCATTCTAACTTAATTCCCTCTTTTTTTTTCTTTTTAGATATACATGACAGTGGAGTGTATTTTGACATATAATACATACACGGAGTATAGTTTACTCTAATTAGAACCCTATTCTTCTTCTTGTACATGATGCGAAGTTACACCGGAATTCCTTCTTAAAAGCCCTATCTCCAAGCATAGTCACATTCTAAGATCGTAGGGGCTAGAACTTCAACATATGAATTTGGAGGGTGTGGACACAATTCAGCCCATATCAGAAGATTGAAAAAATATCAATTCCAGCACCACCACCACCCCCTGCATCACACACAAACAAAATCTGATTTGGTTGGTCCAGATGGGGGAGGGCATTGGTATTTTTTTTAAGGTCCTAGGTGATTCCAATGGGCATCCAGCGAGGTCCTCAGTGAAGATTCCAGCCCCAGTTCAAGTTAAAAGATTGTGCACCAGCTGAGTGGAAAAAAAAAATTTTTTAAATCATTTTCAGCATCGAAATTTCATGGTTCAGAGTAAAGAAAAATAGTCCATAACCTAATTCTTTTCATCCTAGACACTGCTACTTTTCATGGCATCCTGATAAGAAATGGTACATTTGAGGTTCAAGAAGAAATGTGAAGAGACTCAGAAAGTTACAGGAGGATCAACTTGTAGCCAATTGGGTGTTCCCCAGTGATACAGTTGGGCAGAACGCTCATGGCATTCTGCCTAAGTGCTTTCGCAGCTGAAAGCTATTGGGGAAAACATCAAGGGCCTGCCATTAGCATCTCCATGCAGGTGCAATGGGACTCCTCTGAGAGCAAATTTTCACAAAGAGTGTGGTATGCTAAATAAAATGGAATTCTGTGTGGACATTTCACTTAAATGCAATTAGCATTTAGGACAAAAAGGGTACTCTGGGAAAGAGGTTGAGCTGGGTACATTTTTGGGTGGGATGAAAATTTAGGGTTTAGCTACAGTGCTTAAGGAAGCTGACTCTGCAATCTCATGGGAGATCTGTCACTGAGATGAAATTCACAAAGCAGGCTGGGAGAATCCCCAACACCAGGCCATCCCATAGATTGACCAGGTTCTTTAGCTTATACCATCTTTCTATTTCCTGTCTTGCTCAACACCATTAAGAGCATAATACAATAAAAGCAGATTGATGCAGGGCAGTTTCATTTGTAACCGACTGGTAATTTGACACAGTAAATTGAATGTTTCTAGAAAATCTCTATCAAGAGCCTTTAAAAAGAGGGGAGGAAAGCAGATTCCCAAATATTAGGTACACTGGACAATGGCAGATGAAACAAGTCACTGGAGAGAATGTGTGAATTGGAAAAATTGATTTGCCTTCCTTCTCCCAGAGGCAAGATAAAGAGGCCTAGAGATGGAAGACTAGAGTTAGTGGAAGATAAAGCAAGTTAGGGAAGGTATAGTGACTGCGGGTCCTATAGCTGATCAGGGGAAAAGGAGGAAACAGATAAGATTCCCCAGAAGTTGGAGGATATCTGTGAATGGGTGGACTAATGTGTTCTATCTTGACTAACATTAGAAAGCAAGTCCCACTGATGCCACTCACAGCACAGTGTGATAAAGACAGAGGCAGATAAATAGCTGGCAGCAAGCATTTCCAGACAGGCATGGGCAGAGACTCACCAAGTTGGCTCCTTGCAGCTTGCACCTTTCAGAGAAGAACCTCGTGGTCCCCCATCCAGCAGGGGGTACACAGGCGAGAGTTCTGGTTGGCATGTGATGTGGTTCAGATATACGTTAATTGTGTCCCCCAAAGCATCGTGCATTGGAGGTTTGGTCCCCAGGGTGGTGGTATTGAGAAATAGAGGGACCTTTAAGAGGTGGGGCATAGTGGAAGGTCCTTAGGTCAATGGGTGTGACACTTGGAAGAGACATTGTGGGACCTCAGAATTCTTCAGGACTGCCAACTGCCGAATCAAAAGTTTGAAATCAGTGGAGTTCCATTATACTGATAATTACCAGTAAGAAATTATAATAGAGCCAAGCATGATGGTGCATACCTTTAATTCTAGCAACTCAGGAGGTTCAGACAGGAGGATTGTAAGTTCAAGACCAGCCTCAACAACTTAGCAAGACTCTCTCTCAAAGTAAAAAATAAAAAGAACTGGAGCTGCTGTTCAGGAGTAAAGCATCCCTGGATTCAATCCCCAGTACCAAATAAATACATAAGTAAATAAAAAGAAATTATAATAGAAAAAGTATCACTCGTAGTAGAAAAATTCTATGTACCTGAGGAAAAAAGTGTGAAAGAAAATTTATAGAGCGATTACAGAATATTTTTGAAACCCCTTAAAAGAAAGCCTGAACAGAAGGGAATAGAAGGTCATTGGATTAGACAAAGGGGAAGGAAGGGAAGGGAGAGGGGATGGGTTTAAAAAGACAGTAGAATGAATCAGACATTACTTTCCTATGTTCATGTATGAATACATGACTAGTGTAACATCATGCACAACCACAAAAATGGGAGGTTATACTCCATATAAGTATGTCAAAATACATTCTACTGTCATATACAACTAGAAAGAACAAATAAAAAATTTTTAAGGAAAAAAAAAAGAAAGCCTGAATAAAGAGACCATGTTCATGGATGAGAAAACTTAATTACATGTACATTGTTTTTCCCAGAGCAATTCAAAAATTCATGGCAGTGATTATCACTATGGGAAGGACAAAGAGAGGGAAGGAAACAAAATTTGGGTATGGGATAAATGCAAGTTTATCTATAAAATCTATTTTATTTCTTAAGTGAAGGGAAATGGGAAAGGACAGGTTTCCTGGACCAAACTTCCATTTCTAACTAAACCTACCCCACAAACAGCCTCGCCCTCTCCAAGGAATCAACCATCTGTTCTTCGGAAAGGAGTGGGTGAGGTAGCTACTGACTGGATCAAAAGTGAACCTCTTCACTTATGCACAAGCAATTCATGGACTGGCCAGAAGACTATGATGTGACCTAAAAGCTGAAGGTGACATGGACTGATCAGATGTCTTCCCCGTAACATGTACTAGAGACACTGAAGAAGTTGCCATCTCCTGTGGTCAGAAATGGCAAAAATCCCTTGGTGCCTGGCCATTCCTGGGTTTCCATGCATAAAGCTGTCAATAAAGTCCACTACTTGAGGTAACTTGGGTGGATTGAAACCACAATCTCTTGAGTAACAAAAAAATCCCTCCACCTGTAGATGCCATCTCCTTCCACCTGTGGATTACGCTCACTCTCTAGACCTAAAATCAGTCTCTTTCTCTTTCTTTCTTTCTCTCTCTCCCCACCCCCAACACTTAAATATACTCAAGACTCCTTAATCGTTAAAACAAAAACAAAACAAAACAAAAACACTTTTTCTTAGTTCAGGCTACCATTTTTTTAAAAAATCACCAAAGACTGTAGCATAAACAACAAAGATTGATTTCCAAAAAGATCAAGGGGCTCACAGATCCAGCATCTGGTGAGGGCTCACTTTCACTTCTTGGTTTGCAGATGACCATCTTCTCATTGTATCCTCACATGGCATAGAACAGAGAGAGGAAGCAAGCTCCCTTGTGTCTTTTTTTGAACCGGGGATTGAACCCAGGGGCACTCCACCACTGAGCCACCTCCCCAGCCCTATTTTGTATTTTATTTAGAGACAGGGTTTCACTGAGTTGCTTAGTGCCTTTACCTTGCTGAGGCTGTCTTTGAATTCAAGACCCTCCTGCCTCAGCCTCCCAAGTCCTGAGATTACAGGCATGTGGCAACATGCCCGGCTTCCCTTGTGTCTTTCTTTTCTTTTCTTTCTTTCTTTTTCTTTCTTTCTTTCTTTCTTTCTTTCTTTCTTTCTTTCTTTCTTTCTTTCTTTCTCTTTCTTCCTTCCTTCCTTCCTTCCTTCCGTCCTTTCTTTCTTTCTCTCTCTCTCTCTCTCTCTCTCTCTCTTTCTTTGTGTGGTACCGGGGACTGAACCCAGGACAAGGGGTCTACCACTGAGCCATATTTCCAGCTTTTTTATTTTTGTTTTCAGATAGGATTTCACTACATTGCAAAGCTGGCTTCGAACTTGTGATCCTCCTGCTTCAGCCTCCCAAATCACTGGGATTACAGGTATGCATCACTACATCCAGCTCTTGAGTCTTCTTATAAGGCCACTAATTCCACACATGAGGGCTTCACTGTTATGACCTAAAATCCCCAAATCCCACCATCACATTGGGGGTTAGGATTCAACATATGAGATTGGGAGGGACACAAACATTCAATCTATCTCATAGCACTCTTCCTCCTCACATGCCCTTCCAACTACCATCAATAATCATAGTGTTTTAGTCAGTGTTTTTGCCACTGCAACCAGAAAGACCTGACAAGAACAATTTGAGAAGGAAAGTTTATTTGGGGGCTCACAGTTTCAGAGATCCTAGTCCAAAGACAGCTGGCTCCATTCCCCAGAGCCCAAGGTAAGGCAGGACATCATGGCAAAAAGCCATGGTGGAGGCAAGCAGCTCAGGACACAGTACTAAGAAGCAGATAGAGACTACTCCACTCACAAGGACAAAATACCCCAAAGGCACAACCCAGGGACCCACCTCCTCCAGCCACACCCAACTGCCTACAGTCACCACTCAGTCAATCCCTATCAGGGGATTAATGCACTGATTAGGTTACAACTCTCAATACCAATCATTTCACCTCTAAACTTTCTTGTGTTGTCTCACATGAGCTTTTGGGAGACACCTCTTATCTAAACCATAGCACATAGCATGTTGAACCCTCACAGAGCCACATTCATTGACTGTTTTCCTCCACTAAACCATAAGTGTCAGCCGGGTGTGGTGGCGCACGCCTGTAATCCAAGCGACTTGGGAGGCTGAGTCAGGAGGATCGCGAGTTCAAAGCCAGCCTCAGCAACTCAGCGAGGCCCTAAGCAACTCAGTGAGACCCTGTCTCTAAATAAAATACAAAATAGGGCTGGGGATGTGGCCTGGTTCCAAAAAAAAAAAAAAAAAAAAAAACCGTAAGTGTCCTGAAGGCAGGGACTTCTATCTTGTTCACCTGAGGATCTCTAGTCCCTAGCATAGTGCATGATCCTTAGCTGATGCTCAATGATTTATTGCTGGAGGAAAAAAAATGTTCAGTTATTTTTTAGATCACAGAACTCATCAGTTGGTGGAAAAACATTAGTATTTGCATTATTCTCATTGATCTATTATAATATATACTATGATCTGAATGTTTGTGATCACCCCCAAAATTTATATATTGAAGTCCCCATTCCCCAAAAGTAACAGGGAGATGATTACACCCTTATAATACAGAATTAGTGTCCTCATAGTATAGGACTGAAGGAGCTCATTCTCCCCTTCCAACTTATAAGGTCATCGAAGAAATTGCTGCCTATGAAGAATGAGCCCTCACCAGACACCAAATCTGTCAGTGCTTTGATCCCGAGCATGCCAGCTTCCAGAAGTGTCTGAAATAAATTTTTGTTGTTTATGAATCACCAGTCTAAGGTATTTGTTACAGTAGTCTGAAAAATACTAAGACTAAATATCAACAATTTTTGACATTTTTCACCATCTTGATGTTGAATGTCTCAGATCTTAGTCCTGAATAATTTCACTAATAGTAAGATTAATAAGAACAGTCTATAAATTGGTGAGAGCCACTTGTATGAAATTGTATATCTGGCCACTAATTGTTTGAAATTGATATTGATATTGCATTCAGATAAAGAGTTCTCAACTCCCTGGCTTTTCAGGAACCTCAATTAAACCTGTTGATGAGCCAGTTCCCTTGAGCAGCTTCAAAGATGGGGTTGAGAGGGGATTGCATAGCTAATGCAAAGGTGTCCTTGGCAGTCAAGAGCAGACACCAAGGACCAGATCCTGAATGGTACAAAGAAAACCTGGCTCCCTCTGAGACCATGGTCTCCACCATGTCAGACAAAGAGTTAAGGTTCTCCTTCCCCCTTTGAACTTCATGCAGACATAAACGGGAGGTGCAGAAGCTAATGTAGCAGCTCGTGATTTCTGTCATAAATCACAGGCATGAGCAGCAGCCCTTAGTCTGGCAATTTTAGAGTTTATTATGTTCTGACTCACGTAGTTGAGGATGACATCAGCACAAAGCTATGATATATAAGGTGGTGACAACCCTGACTGATGCTCACTCTTAGCTTCCCATTTCCAAAAGCCTAAATGTGCCCCTTCTCTCTCCAGATACAGTAAATTCACATTGACTTAGGAGAGACCTTCCCAAAGAAGATGTCAAGCTGTATTTAAAGGCATTTCTCTGCAGAGCAGTGGGTATTATCATCGGCCCAGCCAGTGACTCTGCCCATGCAGAATTCTACAGCGTTCCCTAGGCTGGGAGCCCCTTCTCAGCGTTGTAGCTCCTGTTGTAGGGCAGCTTAAAGTAGAGAAAGCACCTCAGCTGCCTCTTCCAAGTGAAGTATTGTCATCTTCATAAAGCAAAAAGATCTAAAAAGAAAATTCTTTCAAAAGTGCCTGTGATCCACTCTGCAGTTGATTAACTTCAAGTGCCCTCCCTCTATGCAAAGACTACCCTTCTACCCTGTTTCTGAGTACAAGAATAACAGTATTTCCCTGACCATTCACTCATAAGCAAAACTTTCCTGGAGTCCTCCAGGCTGATGTGAACCCCCTCCCCAGGACCTTCTTCCACTGTAACACCTTAATTATTAATTATTATTAATTATTAGTTCTTTATACGCATCAGTTTGCAAGCCCCTTGAGAGTTCCAAGCACAAGGCCTGGTAGGCAGTGGGTGGTATAGTACAGTGGTTAATTCCAAGGGCTTTGAAAACATTCAATGTCAATGTCAGGTTCAAATCCTGACGTTGAATGTGACTTTTGGCAAGTTATTTGACTTCTCTGATTCTCAAAGCAGAGTAAGAATATGTACCCCATAAGTCACCGAGTGTGGGAAGGGGCAGGAAAAGGAGGAAGGAAAGAAATAATAAAAAGAGGATGGATGATGGACACCAAAATACAATTAAATAGGACAAATTAGATCTGGAGTTCTATAACACAGTCAGATAACTATCATTAACATTTACCTGTATTATTCAAAATAGCCAGAAGAGAGGATTTTGAATGTTTCCAAAACAGAAATGATAAATGTTTAAGGAGATGGAAATGCTAATACCCTGATTTGATCATCATACATTGTATCCATATATCAAAATATCACAGTCCCATAAATATGTATAATTGTATGAATGGATTAAAAAATTTAAAAAGAATATCCACCTCATAATGTTGTGTATTAGACAAAATAATCTGTGTGAAGTACTCAGCCTGACACAGAAAGGCCTTCCATAAATGGTAGCTACAGGGCTGGGGATATGGCTCAGTAGGTAGAGTGCCTGCCTTGCAAGCACAAGGCCCTGGGTTCAATCCCCAGCACCGCAAAAAAAAAAAAAAAGGTAGCTACATTTATTAGGCATTCATAAAACGTTGCAGAACAAGGAAAAGCACTTCTAAACTCATGCCTGCTCTACTGAGAAGGCTTCTTCTGGGATTCCTCTTCTGTTGTCCCTTTTATTCAATTGCTTTTCACCTTAACCACACAGTATTATTACCTAGGACAATTTCTGATACCCAAATAAATAATTTTTTAAAGGATTCAGAAGAAGAAAAGAAGGAGAAGGGGAAGGAGGAAATCTGATATCAAGGCTGCTTCCCAGGCCAATGGAATCAGAATACCTGGGTGGGACCCAGGCTTCAGGAGTTTTTACTCTCCAAGTGACTCCAACATGCAGCCAAAGGTGAGTCACACCATGACCTTAATTAACCAAGGACATTTCTCAAGGACCAGCCCTTGGTCTTCCGCTGGCTCTCCTGACCTGGGCCTCCCCCAGGCTGCTGATTCTCAGGATTCTTCTCCTGACCCATCTCCTCTCTCAAACCCCAAATATGCATTTCCTTCTGCAGCTGCTGCTTGACTCTCAGCTAGATATCTTGCTTAGAATCAATGAATCTAGTCCCTGTCTTTTATTCTGCCTGCCCTCCAGCCACCCTTGCCCTGGATTTCCCACCTCAGGTAAAGGCAGGAGCATCTTGCCAAATGCTCAAGTTGAAAAGTCACAAAATCTTATTTTACTACTTACTCTCCCTCCAATCCTACAGAATTCAACATGGAGACTCACTGATTTCATCTTCACATTACACTCACACCATCTCCATCTTTATGGTCTCTGCCCTAAATGAAACCCCATATGTCTCCAGCGTAGACACTGCAGTGATCTACCACCCCTGTCTGTCCACTCTCGTAGGTCTTCCCATACTTAAAACTGCAAGACAGTCTTAATATGCTCCTCTGGTTATTTCTCTGCTTTAAAATAAAATGACCCCTTTTATCCTTGGTCCAACTTCTTGCAAGGGCTCAGAGCTGTCTAGCATTTGAAACCAGCCACCTTTTCTCATCTCCCACTGAAGTCCTTCTGCAGCTTCTTCTCCAGCCCCATAGTTCACCAACCCTACCAGGGCACACTGTGTACTCCAGTCTTTGGCTTTGTTCAAGCTTTTTCTGTCTATTTGATTCAATCCCCAACAACCCCTCTTCCTCCTCCTCCTTCACTCTCTAGCTGGCCTTCTTCAGAATCAATGCACTACTCAAAACCAAGAAGAGTTCCACCTCCCTGAGGGATAAAGCTTCGGCTAATTTATCCGTCCCTTGTCATGGAAGATTTCAGGGAAAACTCCTTGATCCTCATTGTTCCATTCTATCTTCCACTGTGAACTCTCCCAGCCCTCAAGAGAGGAGCTTGGGCAATTAGCAGTTCATCCTCCCTGGTAGTTTCCACAATTGAAGGTAGGTTTTCCAAGCTACTGGTTCTACTGTCTCAGTGCCAAGAGATTTGTCACTGTGTTGTGCCTAGAGGAACCACGACGCAGGATTCAGAACAGATTCTGCAGTCAGGGCACTTCTTAGGTTTGTGAACTTGAGCAAGTATTACTTAACTTCTTGGTTTCAGAGCCTTCATTTGAAAAGTGGATATAATAATGGTTCTAATTTAGAGGGTTGTCATGAGAATTGAATGACTTAATATTTTAAACTCCTCAGAATAGTATTTGGTACATAGTAAGCATTATATAAGTGCTTGTTAAATAAATAGGGAATCTTGATATGTGTTAACAAGCCACCTAATAGCATATCAACCCCCTCAGGGCAAAAATAATGTCATATTTATCTGGAACAGAGTAAGTACTCAAAAAAATATGTGCATTAAAATAGCTGGAAAAAATGGAAATTGGTACATTTCTAAAATACTCTTGGATAATATCAAAATGTTTAACACGACTGTTCTTCGGCCCAGTAATTCTACCTCTCAGAATGTTTTTTTAAGGACATAACTAAAAAAGATAAAAAGGTGCATCTACAAATGTTCATTGTAGAAAAACTTAAAACAGCCTTACTGTCTTTCAATAGAGAATCAGTTTCATAAACCAGAGACACATTCAATGAACCATCACTCAGCTGTTAAAGGCCGATGATGATGCACATCTGCATCCTGAAGACAGGGAAAGATGTCTGGATACACCCTGAGGTTTTAAAAGGAGGCTAGACAACAAGAAGGATGGTATGATCTCGGCTTTTACACATGCATGCATATGTGTTTACATATGGAGAAAACACATCAGGAAGAACACACATCAAAGATTAGAAGTTATTACATTAGGGCAATGAGATTATGGATATTTGTACCTTTATTGTTTATAAGTTATAAAATGGTACTTTTGTAAATTAACATGTTTTTAATTGAAATAATACTGAAATAGAGAAAAAAGTGAAAGGCCCCCTTAACCTCCCAATCTCACACCAATTACACCAATTACCAATCTCAACGCAGTTACACAGCTTGGGATGTGGAATCCTGATTTTTTTTTTTTTTTAGCAGAGGAGGGGATTCAAACATACTTGGATACTGGGTGAGGTTTTTCTAAGCTTTAGGGTTTCAATAAAATGGGTACCAGTTCCTTCCACAACCTTCTAGAAGTCTAAGACCTTCCCCAAGATTTCTGTGAGTCCCCAGAGACATGGGTCCCTGTGACCTCCACTGGCTGTGAATCCCTGCTCTTACCAAATTCTCTCATTTATGAATTCCCTTCCCCACCTCTTCTTTCTTCCTCTTCCCTCACTGACTCTAATGTACAATGAAGCTCCTTTCTTCTGATTTTGCCCCAAATCACTCCCAGGTATCTAGAAGAATTTACTGTGGACATGACCCAATGGATGACAACTTATTTTGCAGAAAAACAACTTGTAATTCAACATCAAAGTCCCCATTCTTGAAAGTCCCTTGCACCATCAGCCCCACCCCACCCTTAGCCACCACCTTTCTCTACAGGCTGGAAACTCAGGTAAGGTGTCTTAAACTTTACTTAGCTCCCCAGACCCTCCTCATGTTGACTTCTCTGTATTTGAGAACTTAAAAGCTTTGTTCAACAAAAGGTCATGTTCTCTGCATCCAATCCTTAGGGTGACACATTGGAGACCCAAAACAGTGCTGCTGAAGCCTGAAGCATCCAGAAACTTTCCCAGATGGTGCCCCTGAGGTAGAAGTAGTAGCTCAGAGTGTCCACAGAGCACTGATCTGGGTGGGTGAAGTCTTCACCTTACTCAAAGGGATACAAATGATTCTAGTAACTCTCTCAATCAGCTCTCTATTTGTGGGTTCTGCATCCACCAATCAGACCAAATATGGATCCATTTTTTTTAATGGTGCTGGGGATCCAAAATATTTTTTAAATTGAGTTTATATTGATGATGCTCAGGCTTTTTCCTTATAATTATTCCTTAAACAATACAGCTTAACAACTATTTTGCATAGCATTTACTTGAAGTTGATATTATAATTAATCTAGAGATGCTTCAAAGAATATGAGAGGATGTGCCTAGGTTACCTGCAAGCACTAGGCCATTTTATATAAAGGACTTAAGCATCCTCAGATTTTGTTGTCCATGGGAGATCCTGGAACCAACCCCCTGGGGACACACTGTCACAGAGCCAGGCAAGCATAGTATAAGATCCAGAAAGCAGGCAAAGGAGTCCCCTGGGAGTTGGTCATTAAAATCAGCATCTGTAGACACAGGATTTCTTTAAAATTTTGAGTCTTTGTTGGAAGACACACTTAAAGTGATGGAAAATCCCTCCCAGGTCCACCTGCCAAGGCAAAAACTTGAACAGACAGGCTAACACAGCCCAGAAAGAAATCAGGGGTGCAACAGGCTCCCTGGTACAAACTACTAGTCACAGGGGGCACTCTCAGGAAAAGCAATGCAGAGCCTGGAGGGGACAGTTGTGATGTGTGCCACAACACGCTCTGGAGGTATTGTTTACCAGCAGGTCCAGGAGGCACAGCAATGGAGACTGACAGTGAGTCTACAAGCCTCGGCCACTGCAGCAAAATTTCAAATGCCTTGGTCCCCCTGACTGACTGCCTAACAACATGCACACAGGTAGCTGGGAATGCAGGGGCAGGTGGGGGCTCGGATGCTCATGCTCTGACTGTATACCATATAAAGGGGAGAGCCTGTCTTCATACGTGTGGAGACAGCGCAAGAACCCTGAGTCAGCTCCAGGGAGAGACCCAGGCCAGACTATCTAAGTTCACACCCCATGGTTGCGGTCCATCTCTCTTGGCTGTGCCAATGCACAGCTGGAGGCACTGGCCAGTTTCCTTCTGGCCTCAGCAGCAGATCCTGGTCCATGGGCCAGCTCCCCAAGAGGAGAGCCAATGCTCATCTTCAGAGTAGGAACCAAGATGGACCCATTAAGCCCATCTTCATGTGGTCTCAATACACCTAAAGTGGGAAAAGCTGCCAGGGAATTTATCACTTGCTGAAGACAGAGTCCTCTTTTAACCCTGTTCCATCTCCCTTCCTGCCCATCCTCCCCAATCCTCACAGTTGAGTGATTTAATAGAAAAGAAGCCAAACCAACAGGAAATGGGGCTGCCTGTCTATCTGCAGTAAACACCGTGAAATCTCACTTCAAAATAAATCCAGGAGCACAGGCTGGGCTGTGAGTGATGCCTACCAATGAAGCACCTCCCTCCTGACGTGCAGTGCCCAGGCTCCCCGACACCAGGAGAAGCATGCAGAGAAAGTGTAAGAACTCTGCGGGGTGTGTTATACCCTCCTGTCTGCCCAACTTTCTCATGTCAGAAAGTGTCAGAGAACAGCAAGTGCTTCTGGAGGGCCTGAGCAAAAGGAGGCCAAGGCAAAGACCTTGCTCTTTGCCTCAATTCCTCATTAGTAAAATGGAGCAGTAAGAGTGACCTGCCACAAACTGTGCCAGGAGTAAGTCAGTTAGTATGTTAAGTGCTTCGGACAGTCTCTGGGATGTAAGTGCTAGGTAAGTGTACCCTGTTGTAATTATCGTCATTACCGTTACTATTGTTATTGTCATCATTCTCACTCTCTGTTCCCAGTGATTTGGGGCCCCCAGAGACAGATGAAATCCAGTGCAGCACCATAATCCTCTTAGGCTTTCATGACTAACCACAATCAAAGCCATTGTTTATTGAGAACTTACCGTGTTCGTTTTCTTTAGTCACTGCAACTGTTCTATGTAGTTGGTATTATGATCCTGATGTTATAGACAAGAAAACTGAGGCTTTGGGAAAATTATCCAAGGACCCTAGTGAGCAAAGAAGCCACTAGACATCATGTCTAATTTGGCTCAAGTCTGTCTACTCCAAAGTCTAATTATCACTGGGTAGCACAGCCTGAACTTCCCAACACTCCTGGAAATACCAGAAACACAGAACATTCTCACCAAGAGGTCACATTTAAGAAGTGTCCCAGAAAATTCTTCAATATTTGTAGCTCTCTGGTTGCAAACAGTAAAATCTGATTTTGCCTAACTTAAGCAAAAGGGGCTATAACAGAAGGAGACTGAGGACTCTCAGAACCAACCAGAGACTGGGACCCAGCCTGGATACTGCAAGAAACCTAAGCAGTTCTTGGAAGCAGGAAGCCTAGGAATGATCTTATGGCAGGAATGGCAGATCAAGAAGCCACCACAATTTGATGACATCAAAAATGTGCAGCCTTTTCTGATTTGCTGAAGATTCACATACCAAGAAAGAATCATCCACTTGGCTGGCTGGGGTCACAGGTCCACCCCTTGTTTACAGGAGGTCAGGGTCCTACCAAACTAAAGCCACTGGGGAAGAGATAATTGTCCCAAAGGATACTGGGTGCTGTTTGGAATGAGAAATGGAGGCAGGATGGACCAAAAGAGTATTAGCCACTCCCATGAGGCTCCCAAACTCTTCATGCCATGCTGGTGCCCCATGGAGAGGTGTCCTCTGGTGAGAGGTGAGTCAAGCTATCTTGCAGAGAAAGCAGATGAACTTGGCAGTGTATGTGTGATGTCGGTCCATCTGTCCAACCTTCTCTACATCAGAAAGAAAACATTAGCACATGTTTCTTGGGGCATGACAGAACTAAACAAGAATCTTAATTTGCTAGACTTCGAAAGAACCTTAGAATTAACTTGTTTACCCTCTTCCCCCCTTTTTCTTTACACATGCAAACTGAAGACAGTAAGTTACCCCAAATCACACCTCTGGTTAGAGGCAGAGTCAGGATGAAGACAATGGGCTCTGCAGCCTATCTAGTGCTTCTACACTGAAACACCAAAGATTACTCACCACCCTGAAGCACTGCTAACATCCCAATTCCCTGTCAGGCCCTGTTCAGTCCCAGGGATCTTTCTGGGGTCAGGAAAATCAGATCAATCATCTACTCTAGACTTTGTAGGGCCTCCCTCTGCTGAAGGAGCAAGTGGCATCTGTAGAGG
The DNA here is from genome assembly GCA_020662805.1 of Glaucomys volans. Taxonomy (NCBI): domain Eukaryota; kingdom Metazoa; phylum Chordata; class Mammalia; order Rodentia; family Sciuridae; genus Glaucomys; species Glaucomys volans. Next base: position 530,779 of record JAJEJO010003974.1, on the reverse strand, counting down.
AGACAGAGAACCATAGAGAAAACAGAATGTTGTCCAGCCATGAGACACGAGTACACACACTCTGGATCTGAAAAGGAAGAAGAATGGCTGCTTATTCCTGTCCCCCTTCTCCATACCCTCCCAGGCTCATGTAGCCCTTCTCTGCTATATTATTTTCCTATCAGGAGTCCCTTGATATTCACTGTGACCAGCTTCCCCAGTATGCTGATGCACAGATGTCTGGGAGCACACCCAGATGCCTCACTCATATCAGCATGGCCCTGTCAGTTCCTGGTCTTTAGGTTGTGACTTCCAGGCTGCCTTGCTGTTGCTCTAATTTAGACTCTGCATCTCTGCAGAGGCAGAGGTAAAGGGAGACAAAGGGGAATGTGTGTCCCCAGGTGTGGTCTCTGCAACAAATGCTAGTTTTTACCAATTCTAGCCCAGCTGTGTAGCCTACAGAGAGTAAGAACCAGCATATATACAAGGTTACCCAGGGGCAGCACTAGCCTGTCAACTCCATGTGCTCCCTATGCTCCCTGTTCATATCCTAAGTCAAAGTTGCGAGATAAGAAATTAAATGTCACCCAATCAAACTTCTGGATAAGGAAGAAAATTCATTGCCTTAATTGCTTTTTAAACAAGTTTCTAAGAATGTTGATACTGCTACCAGAGTAATCTCGGGCAGAAGCAGATTTCCTTGAAGAAGGCAGAAAATCATTAGGAAATTGTTCCTTCTTTCCAGATGTAGGAAAGCCTGCATTCCCCTGTATTCCTCTTCAAAACTTTCAAGATCATGAAAAGCAGTAAAAGCATGGAGAAACTAACACTGATGGGAGGAGCCTAGGAACCTGGGAAGACATTTTGGTATAAGATCCCGGATTGGATCATGGAACCACAAGAAGATAAGAGTGGAAGAATTGGTGACCTCACAACTTGCAGCCTGGACCAAAAAAATGTTGACAGTAAACTGGGAGAAGGGTACTTGGGGATCTTGTGCTAATTTTGCAATGTTTCTTAAAATATAAAATTAAGAGCTAGTCAAAGTAGGGGAGGAACCTCAGGTAGAGCAAGGAATGTCCCAGCCCTCCTTACTAAGCCCAGCATGGGGACCTGAAAGAGGCACAATTAAGAACAAATCGAGTTCAGTCTCACTCAGGCCCTGGGCATACAGAGATGCGGTGGCAGAAATGCCAGAGGAAGGAAGCAAAGAGAAGGCCCAGAGGTGCTGGACTAACAAACCGCACCAGCAAAAAGTCAGGCAAGGTCACAAAGACGTCGTTCATCCTCCTAAAGAATAGAAAGCACATAAACATCAAGCTGGGCTGGCTCAGGTGCTAAGCTTCCAGATTAAAAAATAGAAGAAGAAAGAAAGAAAGAAATGCTGTTCTTTTTAATAAAGGAAAATCTTAAATTGTTAAAGTTGCATTAAAAAAGGAGCCAAGAGGTCAGGTAAACAAAGGGTGGGGAGGGGAGAGAGAAGCACAGTCTCCTCTGCTCACAGTTCAGGAGACAGAAATCAATCTGACTGTGCAAACAAGCTCCCTAGAAACCAAGTGCGCCCTTGCCAAGCTCCAAGTCCTCCTTCCCACACCGTCTGCCCCAGGCTGCCTGATGGTAACTAGCAGGGCAGCACAGGCTGGCGCCCCATGTGGTGCACAGGCTGAGCCACCCCCAGGAGCCCATCTGGCTGGGAAATCACAAAGCCCACCCTCTCCCAGCACCTCCACCTACATTCTACAGCCCCCTCTTCCAGCTGAAAAACAAAGGCGGAGGAATCTCCAGGAAGGAGGTCTTCACATCCAGGGCACATCTCAGAGTCTATAATGCTTTGACTTTCTTTCTCTTCCTTTTCCACTTCTATATTTGTTCACCCAGCAGCTGTAACCTTGGTCACTAGCCTGCCAATTAAATCCCACCTCAGAACGAAGGATGCCAATGGTGAGTAATTTTAGTTACACTTGTGTAATCAGCAAGTGGCAGAGCTTGGACAAACACCCGTCAAACTTCAGGACCAGAGAGATGTCCTCTTAATTATCAATACACATGAGGTCCTGGGGGAATAGAAGAAACTATTTTTCAAGTGGTCCCTGTCCTCAAGAAGATAAACAAAGAGATCAAAAGTATTCCCATACAATTCAATGGAATACATACTTATTAATAATTAAATCTAAATAAATGAAAAAAATGTGACTTGAAACTGTAAGGCGAATGTTAGTGGATTCTGAACATGTAAGAGGCATACTCTAAAAAAAGCTAATTAACCAAAAACTAAAATTTCCATTAGTTCAACAAAACCAAAGGGACATAATCATTATTTCATTTCTTTAATTGTTGTGGAAATATGTTTAAATAGGTATATGAAATGTTAAATGTAAACACTAGAGGCATATGAATTCATATCAAAACTTCCAATTCACCAGAGAAAGGAAAAAGGGAATAAAGAAACATCATCAATTCAACAAATACAAGTAAAGGAGAAATGAGGAAACCAATAGAAAGTGTAATAAATAGAACACATAAAATCAAATGGCAGGATTGAGACCAAACATCCTGGATACCAAATACATAGCAGAGAATTTAAGTTCTGTTCTGAAAAGTGAACATCCTTAAAATGGGTTTGAAAAACAAAAATCCAATTATATGCTGTTTATAAGATATGAACATAAAACAATAAAGGAACTAATTTGAGAATAAACAAAGAATAGAATTGCAACCTGGAACATGCATACACAGGCCAGGGTGGCCTCTGGTATGTCTGGAGAGCAAAAGGAAGGGTCAGAATTTTATGAGGACAGAGAAATCAATGAAGTTATTTAAAAAGAAGTTTCATTGGCACTCTGGTGCTTGCAGGAACTGGTGAGCTCCGATTGGCACATCCAGCTAGTCTTCAGGTCATAGCTGGCAGTTCCATCATCAGTTGCTAAGCAGAAAGAGTCTTATAGACAGAGCAGGCTGTTCTGTTGGATTGGATCAGTCACTGGAGCAGGTGTCCATAGCCTGAGTGCTTCCCCTTCTCTCCCAGGGCCCCTCAACTCCATTTCAGTGGATGTGACAGAAATGGCTCCACCTTATACAATGAATGTTCACAGAATAGGCATCACTGTAGACATGTAGCTATCTCCCCCACCAGCATGCCAACTAGATGGCACAAATTTTGTCCCTGCTGTTTGCTATTATATCACCAAGGGCATGTAGCAGGAACTCAGTAACTTTCTGTTGTAGGAATGGTAACTGGCAGCCCCTACAATGGCCCCCAGAGGTCTCTGCTCCTGGAATGTACACCTCCTTGAGTGTGGGCTGGTCTGAGAAACCCAGTTCTAACAAATAGAACACAGCAAAAGAAATGGGATGTGCCTTCCAAAATTAGGCCATAGAAAGACAGTGTTTGGGGAGGGCTTTAAGACTCTCTCCAGTCACTGGCTGCTGTGTCAGGAGGACACTCAGTAGTTTAAGGAGAGTACCGCTTGGTGAGGAGCTGCCATGAACTGAATTATGTTCCTCTGAAATTCATGCATTGAAACCCTAACCCCCGATGGGACTGTGTTTGGAGACATGGCCTTAAAGGGGCCAACTGAGGACAAGAGTGAGGTCCTAATCCAATAGAACTTGTGCCCTTATATGAAGAAGGTATCCTTATACCAGACATGCTCAGTAGGGAAAAAAAAAAAAAAGGCCATGTGGAAACAAAGCAAGAAGAAGGTGGCACTGGTAGGCCCAGGAGAGAGGCTCAGGAGAATCTGACCCTGCCAGCACCTCGATCTTGGACTCCCAAGCTCCCGAACTGTGAGTCATGAAATTCCTGTTGTTCAAGTCACCAGGAATTTTGTGGCATTTTGTTTGGGGCAGGTCTAGCAGACTGAAACAGGAAGAAAGAGCCTGGGAATGAGCTTCAAAGTTGAGTTTTGAGATTACTGTGTCATGGCCTCTACTTGACTACAAACCCGTGAGAGACCAGAGCCAGGAGTACCCAGCTAAGCCATGCCCAGATTCCCAACCAACAGAAACCAGGAGATAATGAAATGATTATTGTTCTAAGCTACTAAATTTTTATGTCATAATGCAGCCATAGGTTAACTAACTCCATGAATGAACAATTCTTTGAGTTAGGTAAATGTGGTGTTATCGCCTGTTTATAGGAGAGAAAGCTAAGCTCAAAGAAACAGTCTTGCCTATGGTCGAAGAGCCTGGCAGACCCATACAAGAGAGAGGGGAAGAAATTGAAGATAATGCTTGACAACGTAAGTTATGCCTTGGGCCATCCTGCCAGGTCTCTTCAGTTGGGAACACTGACACAGAACATTCCTAAAACACCTCCGAGTTTCATCTTAATGGTCTCCTTGAGTCATGGCTGCCAAACACAAGGGGTTTTAACAAGGTTTACCTTGGTTTGCTTACCACAACCCGTAATGAGGCCCCTTGGACACCATCTAAGACAACCCCCTCCCTCACACCAAGGTATGAGGGTCACATCAGTACAGACTCTAACATGTGGAGTCTTATCAGAAATTACAATAGCAAAGACCGGTGCATGTATAACTAAATAGAACAAACAATTAAAAAAGAAAGAAAAAGAAAAAAAAGACTTGTGAACACTTCCTGGATTCTAGGAAGTCTTTTGACATTTCATTATATTCTCTACTTATTTGAAGGAATTCTAACTATTATCTTCATTTTACAGATGAGAAATCTGAGGCGCCAAGGGTTGAACTATTTCCTGGTCACCAACCCAGCAAGTGATAGTACCAAGATTTACAGTCAGGTAATTCAGCTCCAGAGTTAATGTTTTAACAGATTTTTCTCTAGGTCTTCACATTATTCAATACCCACAGTATAATAGTAACTTGCTGGAAACCTCTGAATTCCATAGCCCCATTAGTTTTGTTAGTTTGTTTTGGTTTTTGCCTTTATTAGTGAATTATAGTTGGACATAATAGTTGGGTTCATTTTGACATAATCATACATGCATGAAAATTTATTCCAGGGCAGTCTCTGATGCCCCCCTTTCCCTCCCCTCTTCCCTTTCCCATTCCCCTTCCTCTACTCTACTGGTCTACCTTCCATCCATTTTATTTATTTATTTATTTTCAATTGGTGCTTTATAGATATACATAAAGGTGGAATTCACTCTGGTATATTTTTATGCATACATAGTGTGATTTGATTAAATTCATTCCATATGTCCTCCCCTTTCCCATCCCTCCTCCTTCCCTCTCAATCTCCTTCTTTATTCCACTGACCTTCCCTCTATCCTTATGATATCCAACCCATCCCTTTTCCCCCCACACTTTGCTCTAGCTTTTACATATGAGAGAAAACATTTGACCTTTGACTTTCCAAGTTTGACTTATTTCACTTTGTATGATGTTCTCTAGCTCCATCCATTTACCAGCAAATGCCATAATTTCATACTTTTTTATGACTAAGTAAAACCCCATTGGGCATATGTACCACATTTTCTTTATCCAGTCTTCTATTGACAAGCACCTGGACTGGTTCCATAGCTTGGCTATTGTGAATTGTGCTGCTATAAATATTGAGGTGGATGTATCACTATAGTATGCTGATTTAGTTCTTTTGGATAAATACCAAGGAGTGGGATAGCTGGATCATGTGATGGTTCTAGTCCTAGTTTTTTGAGGAACCTCCATACTGCTCTCCACATGGTGGTACTAATTTGCAGTCCCACGAACAATGTATGAGTCCCACTAGTTTTTAAATAGCAAAGGGAAAATTATCACAGCCCATGAAGGCCATCTTGCCATGCATGCCTCATGGAAAACCTTTTAAGGGCTCCCTGACCATGTCCTTTGTGTTGTTCATGAGGTTCCTCCAGGCTCTGACTCCTGTCAAATCCCCTGATGAGCCTGAGCTTACTTCTCCATCCTCTACTTATCCAGCCAAAATTCCTCTTTGCTATAACCCAGAAGTCCACTCAGGTACCTCTCTACCCATGCACAGGTTCTGCCTTGGAAATCACTCTCATTCATCTCTCTTCCTGCTAATCAGCACTCATCCTTCACGTCTTCTGGTTACGTCTTGCCTTCACTTCACACCAGCCAGGCACCCCAGCCCTGCCCCCACCGTCCCAAGTCCCGCTGGCCCAGAGCTAGTATTCTGCCCTCCCTCCTTCTCCCTCCGGACTCTGGTTTCTGCAAGGACAGAAACAGCATATTTGTCTTTATATTCCCAGCAATTAGCACAGCACCTGGTACCTATTAAGTCCCAGTTTGTTGAATGAGCATAAGCCCTCCAAAGAACCAAGTGACACTGTTCACTTACTCACTCTAACTGCCTCTGCTAGACAGCCCTGCGGCAGAGAGCTGTGTAAACATTACACTGGACGGAGCCCAAGAGAGAAGCTGATTTAATCCAATACCTTCATAAAATGATGGGAAAAAAATTTGGAGAAAATAATAACTTGCCTCAATTAGTCAAAGGAATCATGGGAGCACTCTGGGGGCCAAGTTTCCAGGTGTCTGAGCTCCACCACCCCCCCAACTCTCAAAGTCATCTGTAGTAGTTTCCTATTGCTGCCGTGACAGATTATCAGAAATTCCTTAGCTTAAAAACAACACAATTTATTACTTTACAGTTCTGGAGATCACAAGTCCAAAACTGGTCTCCCTAAGACCAAGGTGTTGACAGGGCTGTGTTCCTTCTGGAGGCTGTGGTTTGGTCCCCTTGTCTTTCCCAGCTCCCAGAGGCCACCTGTATTGCTTGATTTGTGACTCTTTCTTCCTTCAAAACCAGCAACAGAGCATCTTCAGATCTCAATCCTCTCTGATCTCTGCTTCTGTCACATCCTTTCCGGACTCCTTTCCCATATAAGGACCCTCATGATAATCTACAAAAATCTCTTCATCTCATAATCTTAATGTAATCACATCCACAAAATCCCTTTGCCATGTAACATAAAATATTTACAGGTTTTGGAGATTAGGATGTGAGCATCTCTAAGGAACCAGAGATGCTGTCAACCATAGCATCTTCACATTCCTGTTGTAAAAGTACCCATGCTCTGACAACATCTTCCATGGCAGGATGGCAAAGGAAAAATTTCAACAGTGTTCGAATGTATTTTGTTCCATTTTTTCATGCCTACATATCAAGTTTCAAAGAACGGGTGGGAGAAATCATTCCTGATATATTCATATAAAATATAATATTAGGCACTAATACCCATAGTATACTCCTCTGTAATGTTTATGTCTTAGGCATGCATTTCTAATATTTGAATCCCCGTGACTGACTTCATGCTGCATCAGGAAAATCAAATTTGCAAAGAGGAGTGGGAGGAAAAGTTGGTGAGCATCGCCATATGCCAGCCACCCTGGGTCTTACTTAATTTAAGCCTCACAATAGCCTTCTGAGCTGACTCTATCACCTCCCACTTATAGATGAAGAAACTGACTCTTAGATGAGGAAATTTATCTAACTCCCTGAGCCAAAGAGTGGCAAAAATGCGTTGGAAACCAAAATTTATTTGGTTCTGGAATTCATGCTCTTTCCATTAGATCTTATGTCCCCAGAAAGTTCAACTTACTTTTTTACCAGTCTGATGCAGAGAAAGAGAGATAGGGGAAGGGAGAAAAAGAGAGAGAGAGAGACAATTAGAATGTATACTTTGGTTGGAAATTACCAAAGTATACAAGCAAGTTTTGGGGAAACCCTTTGCAAGGCAGTATGGCTGCCTTCCACCAAAATCATCACCAAGGTCCAGGAGACTGCTGGTTGCTAGGCAACTACTCTCTGACCACACTCCATATCAATCTAATTAGCAGATTTCACCTGAGTTCCAACAGTTGCTAGGTAACTCTCAAAAAGTTGCTAGGTAACTCTCAAAAAAAAAAAAAAAAAAAGGCTGGGCCTTTCCCCCTCCCTTTCAAGCCAATTGTGATCCCAAAGGATAAGGAGGGGGTATTTGTAAATGCTACTGTAGATACATCTATGCCTAAAATCCCCCTTGTGATTTCACTATATCTACCAAAAGTAAACAAAACCAGGAAATAAAATTCAGGCAGTGGCATTTCAAAAAAGAGTTCTACAAGGCAGGGAATTGATTAGGAACAAGAGAGTTATGGGACAAGAATAGGCCAGAAACCAAGAGTGGACACATGTACAGAGCCCTTGTTGTGTACTTGGCAACGTGCTCTGTTGGCTTCACAAACACCTTGTTGACTCCTCACAGGATTCCTGTGAGGCCGGTAGCTGTTACCATCTACGCTTTACCAAGGAGAAATTGCAGTTCAGACACATCAAGTGAGTTGATTATGATCACTTGCCCAGAGGAACTGAAGTTAAAGATACTTTCTGACTAAATTCTAGGCACGCGCCTCCAGCTCCTGACAGGATTCTCCTGTCTCCATGGGCTACGTCCATGAGATGGCAAGTACTATCATTCATTCAGAATAACCTCAGTATTAAAACAGACTACTGGAAATGAAAATGCAAGAGGAAAAAAACGTGAAATCCCTTCCCCTGTTCATTTCCAAGGTTTTAACAATATCTTGTGGTAGCAATTCTCGAACTGTTTGGTCCCAGGACTCCTTTGTATTCTTAATAATGAACGAGGACCCAAAAAACACTTTTGGTTACGTAGATTGCATCTATCATACTTACCATAGTAGAAATTAAAACTGAGAAATTGCTAAAATATTTATATATTAATCTTTAAAGTAACAATAAACTCCCAACATAAATAATCTGTTTTTATGTAAAGTAACTACTTTCAAAAACAAAAGAAAATAGAGTGACACTGTTCTGCATTTTTGAAGACTTCTCTGATGGCTGGCTTCTGCGTTGAGTCAGGAGCTTATCACATGACAGCAGCCCTGTGAACATTTCACTCTGCTGTAAACCCATGAGAGAATGAGAGCAAAATTTGTACATAATGTCTTATATTTTCATGAAAATAGCTTCGACCTTGAGGACCCTCTGGAAGAGTCTCAGAAGTCCCCAGACCACACTTTGAGAACCATTGCCTTAAGGTATGATCACTTGAATATACACAACGCATTCAGAATTTGACTGTGTACCTACCTCCTATTTTTTCAGCCAGTTGTTTTTGAATACCCCACATCCTTCTTACCTGTAGCATTTTGTGGTCCCTCAGAATTACCAATCTACCTCTCTGGTGTACAATCTTGGTAATACTGTATGTGAAAATCAAGATACAGACACTGGCTCCAGACTGAGTGGAGTAGTCAGATATGTCACAATGCATGGTTTGGGCTTTCCCAGGAGACTTTCCTTTGTCTCTTCTGGTAACTGGTGCAGAATGAAGCATGAGACCCTCTGGCCTCTGTGATTGGTAGAAGAGATGGGTATTGGACTCATCCTAGCCAATCAGAACCCTTCCCTGAATTTTTTTTCACTCTGCCTTGCAATTTCTTTTCCTCTGAGGCACTAGCATGTTATCCTGGATCATCGACTTTGTTAGTGTTGTAAGGTAATTCATCTTGTCCTCACATCCCCAACCTCACACTTATAATTTCACATGCTTGGAATTCTATTGGATAATTTCTAATAATAATATTGAGGTTCTGCCCCAGGTTTTGTTGAACATATGCCTCACTACCCCTGGGAAGACTCACCTTGGCTATATTGCCTATCAAAGTCCACAATGGCTAAATTACTTTCCACAGCCTGGAACACTGATGGAATTCTCTCTTCTCCCTTCCCATCCTCCATGCACTTGCCACAATTCCTTTTCAGGGGCTTAGGCCTTGTCTGCATTCACACAGGAGTGAAGCCACCCAGGATGGTCCACCACCTTCTACTTAAGTGCCTTGGTAGAGCATGTGTGCCGTGTCTTTTGCCCTTATATGAGCCATTCCCTTGCCTGGAAATGAGTTCAGAGCACCTCAGCAAGCATGTCTTGAGCACCTACTATGTACCAGACACTGTACTAAGAATACTGAAATATAAAGTGAGTCCTGACCCTCAAAGATCTCACATCAAGTAGAGATGATGAGACATAACCAGTAACTACAATAAGATCTAGCTAGTAAGATTTATGCATCAAGTGGGACTTTTGCGGTATGAGTGATAGAACAGCCACCCAAAACTGGCTTACACAAAAAGGAGTATTTTGGGCTCTCTTAACTGACAATTCTAATATGACATCAAGAGCATCTTTGTACTGTTGGGGTTTTTTTCTTTTTTTCATTTACTCCCTCATCCCAGTCCCGTTTCCTACCCTTATTTACCCTGCCGTATAAAAGCTGACCTTGATCTCCGGGTTTGACTGAGTCCATCCTACAGAGGTACCAGAAGATGGGAAGACTTGAGAAGAGTAAGGTAAGAGAATTAATTCCCCCTGCCCAGCCCACCCTCAGCTCCTCCCTGCCTTGTCACAGTGTGACAGCATCTGTGTTTCTCTACACCCACCACCCATGGCTCTATCTCATGTGAAGCTCTGGCAACAGTGAACTCGCCCCTTCAGGAATAAGGATACCAACAGCTTCCCACTGTTGCTAGACCTTGGGTATTTCACTATGCTTTCTTGATTCCTTAATCCTTCCCTACACCTCTGTAAATAACTCTAATCTCACCTCTCTTCAAGTACACCTTTTAAGTGTCTTCTGTTTCCTATTGGGAATCCTGACATAAGCTTGTGTCAGAAACTCATTTGGTGACATCAAGAACTGATGTCTTTCTCTAGATTCTACAGTATCAGTCAGCTCTGTTCTTAAATGAGGTCTCCCCTCCTGGCAACAAAGTGGATCCTGGCAGCTAGAGCCTCTCACCCTCATATTGTCAGGATCCAAGGCAGCAGAATAAGAGGCACTCTCTGTGGCTCCACTAAATCCTGGCCATGCAGCCATCCCTGAGCCATAGTGTCATGTGAGGGCACACCCTTGGTAACAGTTTTAGGATCGCTGAAGGTGGAAGAAGATGTGATGCAAGACACAGTTGGGATAGTAGACATGCTTTATTAGGAGACAGCACAGCCCGGAGGCAGCCCCCAGCCAGTTCCCTTTAGCCCCCTGGGTCTTTTCCATAAGCCTTTTTATATGCAGGCCAGACAAAGAAGGCACACTGACAATGGGTCACATCAGTGGGTGCATGCTCACAGGCAAATGTTTATGACCCTGAGTACATATGCTGAATGAGGGAATTTATGACCTTGACTCCACACTAAAAACAGCCCACCAGAAGTTGAGGAGAGGGAGCCTAACTATAGTCATTTTGGGCCTACCCAACACATGGCCTCTGAGAAAGCACCCTGGTTATTTTCCATGTGATACTACAAGCCCCTGAGAAAGAACTCCTTGAGCATAAGACTTTGGCTAACCTGTCCATCAGCATGCTCAGAGAGCTTACAATAAAGGCTGATAATCTTATTATTAGTTAAATCTGATCCCTCTCCACCCATCTGCATTTGCTTCTCCCTAATTTAGATATCTATATCTATGGACTTAAAGTTTAGGTGTTAAAAGCAAAAGTTTCAGGTCACTGATCTATTTTCATATTTGGTTACTGTCCCTTCTCAGCTGTATAACTTCAGGCAATTCATTTAACCTCTTGGAGCTTCAATAGTACAATATGAGTAACAGTTCTACTCTACCTACCTCACAGATGCCTGAGGATTGAGACAGTGAATAAATACAGTAGGTGCTCAGAAAAATCTGTAAGCTTTTATTCTATCATTATCATTATAATTAATACAACTCAAGGGGACATAAGTTCCATTTTCTTCCCCTTCCCCAAACCACAGAGCACTCCTCACATGCAGTCACCTGCTCCACCCAAGCTGAGTTCCTCCCTGACACCAGGAAGCTGTTTTCCCCATATATCCTTCTTTAAAAGGATCACCACTCAGAGCTCATCTCTTTCTCCATAGAAACCCAGAGAATAAATAGAAGCAGCAGGTTTTCAGCATTTTCCACTCTAGCTGTTTCAATTAAATAAACCCACACAACTCTTCCATTAGCATGTGGGTGGAGAAGCCAGTGGTGCCTCAACGACCCTTGTTCCATGGTTCACTTAGACCTTCCAATTATTTTTAGCCAAAATATCATCTCCTTGACTAGCACTGTTACAAGTAACCTGTGCCAGTGTCCACATGCAGAGATGCAGTTGGGACAAATCTCTTGCAACCTTCACATCTCTTTCAAGTGCTGAAATTATAAATATATTTTTTCCAAATCATGAAATCCTTTTTCAAGTACTTTTCTTTTTTCTTCCAGTAGGCACTCACTATCCCCGCCCTCACCCTCACTCTCTGTCCTCTCTTAGTAGACTAAGTGATAAAGAAATGGAAATAGGCATGGTCAACTTAGATGAGAACATTCCAACTATAATGTGTGTATATTCAGAGTCCCATGGCCATGAGGGCACGCCATGAGTCAACGTGCCCCGTATAGCATTCTCAAATCCTTCCCGGGGGAGGCTCTCTTCAGGAACAAGGGTGCAGATACCAAGCTCTTTGTTCCCATGAAACAGAGGCAGGAGGCATCTCAAAGATAGACCGTGGCTGACTGCCAGAGTAAGAGTTTAACCTACAGGAGACACAGATGCTGGGGAATAAAAGGAGAAACATTAGCTTTGGGGTCAATGGGAGATGTGAGGAGGGGGAAGATGAGACTCTCATAGCACCCACCTGCTGCCAGAAAAACGGCTCTGCATTTGGATTTAGAAACCTTGAGTATGAGACAGAATAGGACCTCCATGTCGAGAAAACAATACAGTTCTTTAAAAGAATGAACTGGATCTACACAAACTAACATGGAACAATCACTGAAACAGATTATTAAAAGAAAAAAAGCCAGTTACAATTTATGTACAAAGCTGGGCACAGTCTGGCACACCTGTAATCCCAGCAACTCAAGCAGCTGAGGCAGGAGGATCATACATTCAAGGTCAACCTGGGCAACTCAGTGAGAACTTGTCTCACAAACTAAAAATAAAAAGGGCTAGGGAGGTAACTCATGGTAGAGCTCTCTGGGTCCAATTCCCAGTACCAGAAAGAAAAAAAAAAAAAGAGTTCAGCATGGTTGCAGAGAGCATAAATTTGGGAATCAGAAAGACAAATTTTCAGCCAGGCACCAAAGCACCTCTATACTCTCAGTGACTTGGGAGGTTAAGGCAGGAGGATCGCAAGTTCAAGGAGAGCCTGGACAACTTAGTAAGACTACCAGCAACTCAGTGAGACCCCGATTCAACTAAAAAGTAAAAAAAAAGGACTGAAGATGTATCTCAGTGGTAAAGTACCACTGGGTTCAATTCTTAGTACCACAAAAACAAAAATAATTTATGTACAGTACTCCATGCATGTAAAATTTGCAAATTAAAACTGCAGATTTCCATGGAAACATGTGTATCCACATGTGCAGAAAAAGGTCTAGAAAGTTAAACACCAAACCATTAACAGCAAAATCCCAGGAGACTAGGTTTAGGGGGAAAGAGAATTCAAAACTCACCACTTCGGACATTAGCATTAGGCTCTTCCTGATTTCTCACATTTTGCACATGGGAAAATTTTAAGTCTTTAAAAATTACCCAGTGTCCCAGAGAAGTCACTTTTTTAACATCAAACACCCTTCCACTTATAACTGCAGATAATATCCTTTGCTCCCATGTGCACATGTGTGCTCAGTATGCCTGTGTATACATACACCTTGCTACTGGGTGATTTCAGACAGTCACATCAGTGCTGACTCAGGTACTCTTACTTCCTTGCCACATCAGCATGTCTCTGCATCCTGGTCCATCCTACTGTGGTCAGATTGCACTCAACCTCCAACCAGGATTATGTCAAAAGACTTCTAAGCGGTCTCCCTGCTTTTGTCTAATCTACTCTGCACTCCACTCCAGGGTAAATTATGTAAACCACAGATTCAGCAACACCACCACTTGAAACTCCTTTTTTCTTTTTTTTTTTTCAAATGTGTCAATTTTACTAACTACTTGGTCATACACTAGCAACCTCTTTAACATTTAGAAACTAGATGTTACAAATTTGAGATTCATTTGTCCATTATATATACTACATACACAGCAAAACAAAATGCACAAAACATACAGAAAACTGATGCCTGAAAATGTGCAAGCATGAACACACTAACATATTACCTTTTGAAATTGCTTCCCTCTCACCTCCTCCACATCACCAAACAAGGACAGATAGTACTATACTGCTTGCAGAAGTGGTTTAACCGCTCCACTCCCAAAAAAACAGTATCTCTTATGAATTTTAGCAAAAGACATTTACAAAGTGATATTTTACTACCTCTACATTTAACATATATCGGGTACTTCTAAACATCTAGACAGACTGGCTCTTTCAAGTAATGACTCAATTTGTCCACTCTGTACATGACTGCTTTAAATAAACTACACACATGTAACAATAGTTCTAATTTGAAAATGCCTTTAAAACATGAGCATTTTGGCCCTTCACCGACCCACGGGGCTCAAGTTTTCAGAAAACAATCCTTCCTAGGAATTTTAACACAAAATATACAAAATTTGTTTACTAATTCTACTTTTGTCATACACTGGCAACCTCTTTAACACTTAGAAAGACTAGATGTAGATTTGGACTGGTTTGTCCTTTATATGCACTTATGTACAAAACCCATAGATAGGAGGAACAACTCTTACCTCATCTTAAGCACACTTGCATGGAGCTCCCGAAAACCACCACATAACTCTGTACTACTCAATGGGGGCGGGGGGCTACTGCCCCCCCCCCCGCAAAAAAAAAAATTAAGAATGTTAACAAAAAGAAATTTACAAAATGTGTTCTATTTTGTCACTTCTACTTTTAACATAATCCAGGCCCTTTAGAACATCTAGAAAGTCTAGCTATTTTAAAGAAACTACTTAGCATTTTCAACTATCTATACAGTAATGAGGAATAAAATGCACATACAAAACAATGGTTATAATAGCAAAATGTCTTTTACATAAAACCTATCCGGCACTGGACAGCCTCCTCATAGTCAAAGTCTTCTCCACGTCCTCTAAAGCACCGTACAAACATGGTCAAGTGCAGCTCCTAGAAGTGGTCCAACAAATCCATTTCAAAGTCACTTCCAAAAGACACTTCTGATTTTTTTAAAACAAATGGACATTTACAGGACTTTATTTTCCAACTTAATCATATCTCGGCAACTATCGCCACATGTCCCGCGTGGGCGAGGGAAAGGGTTCCTGTAGAAGGGACGGGCTGGCTGCAAAACAATAGCTAAGAAATTTAACATAAAGAAGACAGAATTATCTTTTGAAGCAGGGGCATGACCGAGTGAGCCCACCATAAGGACTGGCTCTAACAAGGAAGGAGCGGGGGCTTGGTTTATTTATAGCAGTGCAGATCAAAGGAGGACCGGTAGGAGCTTCTACTGTGAAAAATAGAATGAGGTCAAGTTAAGCAAGCCATTTGGCTCTAGCGGTTCTAACCCACTTCGAGGGCCTGCATTCAAACTCCAGCAGTGAACCAGCCGCAGGGCAACCACACACTTCAGGCAATAGCCAACAATTTTCCATAACTGAGTTCCTGAAGCCAGAGTTCCCTGTCCAACAGCTCAACCACGCCTGGTTTCGCCGCAGGTCATGGGCGGCTCCCTGCAGGCAACCTCTTCCCATTTAGAGGTTGCTACATTTGTCCAGATGTAGCAAAAACTGTAAAAGGTTGGAGGCCAAGTTGAGAGCAGCATTTTCATATTATAAACACACGCCTTCTACACACGACCGGTAAATCTTCCCAAAGGGTGGTAGCCACTTCCAGTTGGTCACAAGTGGTAAAGTTACCTTTTCTCTCTTTGGTAGAAGGAACACCAATAGCTGAGGGCCGCTCACCGTTCCAGAGTCTCGCGAGTCTAAGTGCCAGTCTCGCGGTCGAGGTGCGATCTCGCGGGCTGAAGTGCAGATCTCGCGGGACCAGATGCCGGCGCTCTTGGAACCGGCGTGCTGAGGGTGCTAGGCTGGCGTGGACTGGCTTTCGGGCATCTCCCAACCTTCTTGGACCCTCGAAGCCGCCATTCTCGCCATGCCACACCAAGCCCGCCACTACTCCGCCACTTGAAAGTCTTTAGTGACTCTTGTCTTCTGCATTACTTCTTAAATTCAGGGCACACCAGAGTCACCTGGAAATCCCCTTAAAATGCAGATTTCCAGGGATGGGTCCAAAGCTCAGTGGCAGAGTTGTTGCCTAGCATGTGTGTGAGGCACTGGGTTCGATCCTTAGCACCCCATAAAAATAAAGGTATGCTATCCATCTATAACTACAAAAAAAAAATTAATGAATATTTCTGGGTGCCTCTTTTAAAGACTGATTCAGAAATCCTGGGTCTTTAACATATCATATGATTCTGAGGTCAAGATTATGGGGAACAGACTTCGCAAAACACTGACTTTAACCTAATGACAGCCCAGCGTTATCTCCTAGTATAGCAATCGTATCCCTCATCATCTTGTCCTAACTTACCTCTGCAGCCTCCCCTTGTCCATGTCCCCACATTTCCTTTCGCGGCACAGACCAGTGTCTTGGTCCCCTACTTACTGATTTACCCCTCCATACTGTTCTCAACTGTGCCTGTAATGCCCTCCTTGCTATTATAACATCATTCTTCATTTCACTGATGCGTATACATCCTTTCAATCTCAGGCCAGGACTCATCTCCCCTAGGAAACCTTTCCCAATTCTCCCAGGCTACCTTACATGCCCTCATCTCATCATTCTAATAGGTAGTACAGGTCATGCCTAAGCTCTTACTCCATTTTCTGGATCTTCTAGATTTCCTGGATTCTGAGGTCCTTGCAGCAAAACCATGTCTTATTCATCCTCCACCTTCCCTGGGAGCTAGCACAGAGACTGACCCACCTTAGGCAGTTACACTGCTGCCCTGCAGGCAGTTTGATGGCAGTTGGACCAAGCTATAGCAGGGGAAGGTTTCTCAGATGGCACCTCCTTGAATTCACAAGAGTGAGTTGACCAAGTGATAATTCAGGTGCTCCTCCACCAGATGATGTTGATGTTCAACTTAAAAAGTTTTGTATTTTTCAACCCTACCAAAAAAATAATAATAATAACCAGGTCATGACTCTGTTTCTAGTAGCAGTTTGGCTCCAAAACTTCAGTAACCACTGCTAGTGAGAAAGAGGGATTTATCCAGCTCCCTCAGTGAAGCAGACAACCTTGTGCTAAATGAAATCCTTATTCACTGCCAGTTGGTCATCTTTGCTTGTCCTGATCCCTTCTTCATAATCTTTTTCTTCTTCTCCTTCTGAGACACATTTTGCTATGTTGCCTAGGTTTGTCTCAAACTCCTGGATTCAAGTGATCCTCCTGCCTCAGCCTCCCAAATTGCTGAAATTACAGGCATATGCCACCATTCCCAGCTTCCAAATGAAGCTTTTAAATTCTAGTAAGAATTTTTAAAAGCTTTTAAATTCTAGTAAGTACTCACAAAGACCTTATTGCCTGGAAAGCAAGGGCCACCCTTAGAGGCAAAAATTAAAAACCAACCCTTCCCTTTCTCCTTGCCCACTACATGGGTCTGGAATTCCTTCATGAGACCCCATGAATATTCACTTCATTCCTGGAGGATTTGGGCTTATCAATCAAACCCTGTTCCATTCCAGGTACCCAGTTTCTGACTTGCTGCTGTACACTGAGCACTGCTTAAAAGGGATACAGAATGCATTTCCCAAACTTCCTTGACAGATTATCTCATAGGACTAGTGTTCTCTGAAGTACATTTGGTAAATTCTACTTAAGAAACCACTCAATATTGAGATGGGCACAACAAATTTTCTAGTTACTCAAACATACTGTCTCCAGATTCGAGGTTTCATCCCTTTCCCAGAGGAAGCTGTCAAGTTGGAATATTGGAATGAGTTGACTTAAATGAATCGGGATAATTCCATTTCTCTGAGACTTCTGATGAAACAAAGAAAAGGTGAAAACTAGGAGGCAGTTTAGGGATTACGTCCACCACTTTTGTTTCTCAGCACAGGTTCATGAGGGTCAGAAAACTAAAGAAATGTGTCTAAGTTCACAGTCACTTGGTCATGGTGATAGGATCAGGACAAGGATCTGATTCAAATCACTACACCATGCTGCCTACAAATCACTTATTATATAAGCTATACTTTTATCTCTATAGTAGAATAACAGTCTGTGGTAATGCCACTGAGGGGCTAAAACATCATAAAAGGATTATGTACTTCTGCAACATTTTCCTAAGTCTGTCTCTCTGGTTCAAAGACACTTTAATAACCATCCCTTTCTTCCATCCCAAACCCACTACAAAACTATTGTCAAATTCTAGAAATTATTCTCTAAGATACCTCTTTTTTGGAAGGCAACACCTATTCTTTGGGGCAAAGTTAAAGTACAAAGCCTTTCCCCCAGTCTTTACCCATCACATGCCTGTGGAAGTACCTGACATTTAAATCTGAATAATTCTAAAAACATCTCTCTCAAAGCTATTTGATCCTTCCATCCACAGCTGTATTTCCTGAAAAAATGATGCATTATTTATCACCTCTTCCTCACATACCAACCACTGGTTTATCCAATCTGCCAATCTATCATTTAGCTGGAGAGTTTAGTCCATTTACATTTATTGTAATGATTGATGTATATGGACTAGGTTTTTCCCATCTTACTTTGTCCTTTCAAATGCTTATGTAAATTACTTTTTGTTTTGTTTTGTCTTTACTTTCTCCTACTTCTCTGCAACATTGTCAAAGCCAGGGGAAGATTGTGTTTTTGCTATTGAAAAAGAGGGAAAATAAAGAGGGGGGAAAATGGGAACTTCACTAATGCTGTTTGAGTAATATAAAACTAAATTCTAGGGGCCCCAGTTACACACAAGCATAACATTAATTGCAAATCTTTCTTGTCTATTCATTATAACAAAGTTAGCAAACCTCTAATTTTCTTACTGAAGTTTCACAGTATATTCCATTTCTATTTGCTTAAGTTTTACTTTCTTTTTTATTACTTTAGTGTTACCCTTGAAATTTTACAATAAATACTTAGCATAATAAAGTTTAATATTATTTATAATCTTAAATCCATCCATCTTTGAACAAGACAAAAGCTTTAGAATAGTTTACTTCCAATCACTCCCTCCCAACATACATGCTGATTGTCCAGCATTAAATAGGGTCCTTTGTGTTACCTCACAAATTTGACATCATCATCAACAATATTTGTTTACATTTACTTACATATTTACTGACTTATTTGCTCACCAATCCTTCTTGCATCTCTCGATCATTTCTCTTTTTCTTGAAATAGACCCTTTGGAAGTTTTCTTTATGAAAGTCTTCTAACAATAAATTCTTTCTTTGCATTAATCTAACTTTTGCTCTTTTGTTCCAATTTTTATTAGGTAGATAATTCTAGGCTGTTGATGATTTTCCTTCAGCATTTTGAAGACATTATTCCATTGTCTTCTGTCTTTTGTTATTGGGTGTCTAATTGTTGCTCCTGTGCTCATGACCTTTCTATCTGCTTTTAGGATATTATCTTCATTTTGGGTTTCTGCAAATTCACTATAATGAGGCTGGGAATAGAGTTATTTTTATCTATTCTGAATGGAATTCACTTGATTTCTTGAATATTGATAACTTCATCAGTTCCAGAAATTATTTCTTCAAATACTTCCTTTCTGACAGAAAAAGGGAGGAAATGCAGAATGAAATTGATAAAAAATATGCTATGTACATACATGAGTATACC
>JAJEJO010003974.1:461076-500665 GCA_020662805.1 Glaucomys volans | reverse complement strand
ATCTGGCATATAGAAAAATGTGATAATTGTTAACAGACATAATGCTATGGAAGCAAAAAGAGGGACTGCTGCTCATGTGGGGCTAGGAAATGCTTCCTAGTCTGGTGATACTTAGGCTGAGCCTCAAAGGATAAGTGAATGTTCACATGCCTAAAGAAGCAGGGGATAGAGAATCTAAGCAAGGAAACAGCAAAGACAAAGTCACAAAGATGTGAGTAACAAAGACCATGCTTCGTCCATCAAACCCATTTCTTTGTCCTCTTGGGCACACAGATAAATTACGTTTTTCATCCTCCATTCCAGTTAGTGGGGCCACATAATTGAGTTCTCACCAACAAAATGGGCCAGAGTGATAGAAGATATGGCTCCTAAAACCTCCTGAGTATCCCTCTATGCACTTCTTCCTCTCTTCTGCTGGCTGGAAGATTCCAGGATGAACTTGAAGGCAGCCTCTTTAGAGGTGAGCCTGGATCCCTGAGTCATTGCATGGAGGAGAGCTTTCCAGGAAAGCTGCATGACCAGAAACATCACATTGGATAGAGTAAAAGCAGTTAATAAAGTTGTGTTGTGTTAAAGCACTGAGGTTTCAGGTCTTATTTGCTGCCTCAGCAGAACCTAGTAGTATTTTCCCTGATGCAATCTGAAACCTCTTGTTAAGCGTGAACAATAACTAGGAGTTGTGCACTAAAATTTTGACGTAAGGGAGAAAGATCTGGGAAAATAAGTGGGAATTAATTTGCAAAGGAATTTAATTGCCTCACCAAGAACTTTGGTCCCTGACCTATAGGTAAGGGAAAGTTTTAGCTAAAGCAATAGCAGAATCAAATGTGTGCTTCTGAAAGATCACCTTGAAAACAGGAAGGAAGGAGGACCTCGATAGGGCTAGAAGTGGAAATTCAGTTATGAAAGACCATTAATTAATGAGACAAAGACTGTGTCACAGTCAGCATTGTATCCTAGAGTTTAGCTCAGTAACATGGTACATGTCAGGTACTCAGTACAACTGGATGGATGGATGGATGGATGGGTAGACAGATGGATGGACAGATGGACAGATATATATTATTATAGTAATCCTAGTGAGATGATGAGGCATGAACTAGGACCTAGGCAATGGAGATGGAAAAGAAGGCATAGACTGGAGGAGTATTTAAGAAATCAGAGCATACAAAGCTTGGGGACCAGTTGGCTATAGAAGATGATGGATTTGCAAGAAGCATTGAGTTCCAGGTCTTAAAGTCAGAGCCCAGAGGCAGGGAAGACAAATAGTAGATGAGAGTCCTGTCGCCAGCCAGGCTTTCAGAAGGACCATCTTGAGACCTGGCCTTTTGCCAGGCATTCAACACATATTTTCTCATAATCTCTGCAAACGGCTTTGCATCCCCCACAGAGACAAAGGAATTAAAAGAAGCAGATTTATCGATTTCCTAATATTTCCTGGCTAGTCTTTTGGGGCTATTACCAGGTCTGTGGAAAGTCTATATTCTCCCTTTATTCCTCTCTTCTATTCTCTAGAAAGTGGTATTTTTCTCCCCAAATCTTCGCATCTTTAACCCCTTGAGGGTTTCCTTTCCTGATTCCCTGAGTCCCCAACTCTGAAATCCCTCCCACCTAAAAAAGCAACGATATTCTACACCAGGGGTCAGTAAACTTTTTCTATAAATGCCTGAATAGTAATTCCTTTAGGCTTTCTGTGTCACAACCACTAAGCTCCATTGCTGAACCATGGAAAATATGTCAGTGAACAAACATGACTTACAAAAATGGGCAGTGGGACAGATTTGGCCCATGGGCCGTGGTTTGCCAACCCCTGATCTAAACAGACCCAAAGGCATATTGGGTGAAACCATAGCAGACAGAAGAAGGTAGGTCTGGTATAACTATATCACTGTAAGCAAAGAACACAATCTCCCTGGATCCACATTCAGAGATAATAGAGATATTGCCATCTGTTATTCCTGCCCTCCTTGATATTACAGACAAGCAAGGAGAAAGGAACTTGCTTCTGCTGCCTGCCAATAATGTGCCAGGAACTGAACGCTCCATATTTTATCTCATTCTCTAGAAGAATCCCATGATGTACTATTGTGCCCACCTTGCAGATGAGAAAGGTAAGTTTCAGAGAGATTAAGTAAGCAGCTCAATGTTGTATTGCTAAGAAATGACAGAGCTAGGATTTGTCTAAAAGCCATTGCAAAGGAGAGACCAACCAACAACTCTGCCAGAGAGCCCTAAGTCACATTGCCCCAACTGAGCCTTGTTCTTGAGTCCTTGACTTACAGGTGCATGAGTTGACACATGAGTTGATTGTCCAGTCACTTTTGGACAAACTCCCATTAACCAAACCCGTAAGGGATTCACTAGATATCAGAATGCCAAAGTACCTGTTTCCCATGAAGAGTGCATTCCTTTCTGGGGAGGTAGGGAGGTGGTTTACCAGCAATTGAACTCAGGGACACCCGACCACTGAGCTACATCCCCAGTCCTATTTTGTATTTTATTTAGAGACCGTGTCTCACTGAGTTGCTTAGTGTCTCATTTTTGCTGAGGCTGGCTTTGAACTTGCCATCCTCCTGCCTCATCCTCCCCAGCCGCTGGGATTATAGGCGTGTGCCATTGTGCCTGGCAGGAATGCCATTCCACTTTTTTGTAGCTGGAATGCTCCAGTTCCTAAACCAGCACACACTTCTTTGTAATATCAAAACACACGAAGTCAGATTAAAATCCCCCTGGGTGTGGAATCAGGAAGTTACAGTAAGGCCCAGCTCAAAATCCATCTCTGGACACAACAGGGTCTCAGACTCCCAAATCAGGTCTCAATGACCAGGACATTGCTGTACATTGCACTTTTCTGTTCTTTCTCTGGCTCCTCATTGTCCTGAGCTTGACACTAAATACCTTCCTTTTATTTTTTTTCAGTCTCTTTTTTTTTATTTACTTATTGATTCATTGAACACAAATGGAGTACAGTTATTGTTTCACTGGTTGTACACAAAGTAGAGTCACACCATCTGTGCGTTCATGCATGTACACAGGGCAATGGTATCTGTCACACATTCTGTTATTATTTTTACCCCCCACCCCAACCCCACCCCTCCCTTCCCTCTATGCTATCTATCCTTCCTCCATTCTTGCCACCCTTCCCCCCTGCATTATGCATCATCATTCATTTATCAGAGAGACCATTCGGCCTTTGGATTTGGGGGATTGGCTGATCTCACTTAGCATAACAGTCTCCAACATCATCCATTTACCTACAAATGCCATAATTTTATTCTTCTTTATGGCTGAGTAATATTCCATTCTGTATATATACCACAGTTTCTTTATCCATTCATCTACTGAAGGGCATCTAGGTTGATTCCATAATCTAGCTATTGTGAATTGAGCAGCTATGAACATTGATGTGGCTGCATCACTGTAGTAATCTGATTTTAAGTCCTTTGGGTATAGGCCAAGGAGTGGGATAGCAGGGTCAAATGGTGGATCCATTCCAAGTTTTCTAAGGAATCTCCACACTGCTTTCCAGAGTGGCTGCACCAACTTGCACTCCCACCAGCAATGTATGAGTGTACCCTTTTCCCCACATCCTCGCCAACACCTGTTGTTGCTTGTGTTCTTAATAAAAGACATTCTAATTGGGGTAAGATGAAATCTTAAGGTGGTTTTGATTTGCATTTCTCTTATAACGAGTGATGTTGAACATTTTTTCATAAATCTGTTGATTGCTTGTAGATCTTCCTCTGCAAAGTGCCTGTTCATTTCCTTGGCCCATTTATTGATTGGGTTATTAGTGTTCTTGGTGTAAAGATTTTTGAGTACTTGGTAGATTCTGGAGATTAGTGCTCTATCTGAAGTGTGTGTGGCAAAGATTTTCTCCCACTCTGAAGGCTCTCTCTTCACATTGCTGATTGTTTCCTTTGCTGAGAAAAAGCTTTTTAGTTTGACTCTATCCCAAGCATTGATTCGTGCTTTTATTTCTTGCGCTTTGGGAGTCATGTTAAGGAAATCTGGTCCTAGGCCAACGTGATGAAGATTTGGACCTATTTTCTCTTCTATTAGGTGCAGAGTCTCTGGTCTGATTTCTAGGTCCTTGATCCACTTTGAGTTGAGTTTTGTACAGGGTGAGAGATACGGGTTTAGTTTCATTTTGCTGCATATGGATTTCCAGTTTTCCCAGCACCATTTGTTGAAGAGGCTGTCTTTTCTCCATTGCATGTTTTTGCCTCCTTTGTCAAGTATGAGATACCTGTATTTTATGAGGGTTTATCTCTGTGTCCTCTATTCTGTACCATTGATCTACCTGTCTATTTTGGTACCAATACCATGCTGTTTTTGTTGCTATTGCTCTGTAGTATAGTTGAAGGTCTGGTATTGTGAAACCCCCTGCTTCGCTCGTCTTGCTAAGGATAGCTTTAGCAATTCTGGGTCTCTTATTCCTCCAAATGAATTTCATGATTGCTTGCTCTATTTCTATGAGGTCCGTCATTGGGATTTTAATTGAAATTGCATTGAATTTGTATAGCATTTTTGGAAGTATGGCCATTTTGACAATATTAATTCTGCCTATCCAAGAACATGGGAGATCTTTCCATCTTCTCAGATGCTCTTTAACTTCTTTCTTTAGTGTTCTGTAGTTCTCATTGTAGAGGTCTTTCACTTCTTTTGTTAGATTGATTCCCAAGAAATACCTTCCTTTTAATAGCTTGTTCTTTCTTCCTTATGTAAATGCCAATCTGATTCCAAATACAGGTTCATTACAGAAGACTTCAAAATACAGTTAAAAAATAAATTCTAAATCATCCACAATTCTTCTACTCTAGGATCATAACCAGAGATAATATTTTGGTATATAAACATCCAACCTTTTTGGTAATACATATACACATAAACGTATGCCTGTATTCACATACACATGTGTGCACATGTGAGCTTTTATAAAAATGGGATCATGTTGTGAATACTTGCTGATCACTTTTTTCTTCACTAAATAATATTTAACAACTAACTTTTTGTGTTACTAAATATCCGTTTGTCATGTCCACAGCCCAGTTGTATAAGGGCAGTGGGGTAGGCTGCAGAGAGGCCAAAGAAAATACCTGGAGGTGGCATGTAAGACATATGATGTATTGGGGATGGCTGACAAGAGATCAGAGACTGCACTGAGCTGAGGTCAATGTTGATAGACTGAACCATTCCCCAAGGTGCTTTCCCAAGCAGCACTTCCTCTTCCTCATGGTGCTTTGTCCTGTGGGGGCCACATGGACAAATGACATGCATCCTTTCTACAGTGCCCTCAGTTCCACACCTGTCCCCACTCAGGGAGGGGTTTTATCTGTTAGTTAGACATCACCAACATGAGCTTGCTTAGCTTGCTTGAATGACTAGCATCCCAAGGAGCAGCTGCCCCAGCGCACATGAAAGTGGCTTTCTACAGATAACACCCACTTGCCCTGGTTCCCAGTGTGCATAAGTGAGAGCGTGTCCTTCAAGGTAATATGTTCCTGGACTTGCTGGCCCCAGATTGCTCTCATTATTCCCTTAACTTGGCTAGGTTTGGGGGAATAGGAAGGGGACATTCAGGATCATGGGGTTTTACAGTTCCCCCTTTTCTTTAAGGATGATAGACCTTTGTTATGATTTGGATGTTAAGTGTCCCCAAAGGTCCCTACACTGAAAGACTTAGTCACCATCCTTGGGTGCTACTGGGAGTTGGTGGAATTTTTAGGAGTGAGGCTTAGAGGAAAGAAGTTAGGTCACTGGGGCATGCCCTTGAAGGGGACATTGGGACCCAGACCCCCTCCTTCCTTTTTCACTTCCCAGCCATCATGAGGTAATCAGTCTCCTGCGCCATGAGCTCTGGCCTTGAGAATGTACTACTGCCTTGCCTCAGGCCCAAAGCAACATGGCCAAGTGACCATGGACTCAAACCTTGAGCCAAGATAAACTCTTCCGCCTTTAAGTTGTTTCTCTCGGGTATTTTGTCACAGCAATGGAACACTGACACACATCCTTCTTGATCGTTAATTAATGGTTGCATAGCAACCCATTATAAGTATGTACCATAATCCATTTAGCCAGTTCCCCTGCTGTTGGACTCATTCTTCCTTCAGCTGCATTAATATCTACCAATTTGACTGCAGCCTGGCCAGGGAACCATTGAGTCTCTTAATCCCTTGGCTTATTTTTATTAGTCATGCTCCCTGCCTCCTCTATCTGAGCCTGTTCTTCCCTCACGGTGCGCTCAGAGGTCTAAATGAGGTGTGTGCATTGGAGCTTTCCACGTACTGTAGAGCACGGTCCCCAAGGAAGGGCCGATTGAGCCTGCATATGGGGAGTCGGACAGGAGGCTGGAATCAGCACCTGGGATGAGGTGTCGTGGGGTGGGGACGGGGAATGACCTTGAGTCTTCTACCCTTGGCCTCTCCCTCCAAAGGAAACCCACTCTAACTAACAGGAAGTGGGACCGTGCACCAAAGACCAAGGTGCGTCAGTACCCAGCACTCTCAACTGGGACAGCCCACACCGCTCCTGTACCGACAGCATCTGTGCGTCATCACACACACATGCACGTGCACACACACACACACACACACACACGAACACATCCGTGTCTACCAAGTCTGATGGTGTCAACGTGAGTGTCCCCTTCTGCGTGTGACGGCTGGCAGAGCAGTGAGAATTCAAGCTCTAGATTTAGACACTCTGAATTAGAATTCCCAGCTCAAATTCTTCCAACACGTGGCCTTGGGGACATCATTTAACTTCAACATGCCTGTGTCCTCGCCTGCAAATCGGTGATAAAAGAATGTCTACCTTCCAAAACTATAAAAGGAGCGTGCTAGAGTGTATGTTGAGTATTCCGTATGTCCCAGTCACAGAGAAATGTCTTAGCAGGTCTGAGCTATTTTATTATTATTATTATTATTATTACTATTCGTGCTCTCGTTAACAGAGGTGGTGATACCACAGAGCAAGCGACACAGAGAAGGACCTGAGCTTGATAAATTCCAGCTCACCAGGACCCGTAACAACTCCATTATCGCAGCTATAAACCACTGGGGGCACCTTCAGCACGCTCGCTGATATAATGCCGCACTCTGGATGACAGAGGCCAGCCCATAAATAAATCAGAGCAAGCTTCAAAGCCAGAGGACGCAGACTCCTGAAACTTGGTAGTGTGTTCTCATTGCAGCATGTAGCCTCTCCCTAAAGGAAGAGGTCCCAGGGCCTAGGTTTCCATACCTCATCACCTTGCTGGTCCAATGCAGAAGGGACAGGGAGAGATCATGGTGGAAGGGGAGACATAAGGACAAGAGATAGGGCAAGTTGTCATTGGTGGTGCCTGTGTCTGGGGACAGAAACTGTGAGACAACCACCACCACAGTCTTTAGAAGGTTCAGACCTGTTGCTACTCATCTCCACTGTGATCTGAACTAATAGAAACAGGCCCAGATGCAGCATGAGGGATGCAAATTAGATCTAGGACATAACTTTGAGGCTAGAATAACAATACAACAGCTGAGGGGTCAAAGTCACTTTAGCATACCTTTCCCTTCCCCCCAGGGTATCACTAAAAAGAAAAGCAGATTGGATCTCACTGGTTCAGAACAACCTTCCAGGGGAAAAAGAGGAGGAAGAAAAAGACAAGGAGCCAGGTGTGAGGCTCCAACCTGTACCTGTTGGTCACATTCCCACCTTACTCGAAGATCAATTGCATAACAAGTTTATGTGCTTTAAAGCCAATCGTGACATTAATTCCAAAATGAGATTTATTTCTTCGCCTGAGTTGAAAGTCCCGTATTGACACATGTCGGCTACTCGGCACCTTTCTTGTGAATTAATTTCTCTCTTCATCAGGGCCTGCATGCTGATGAGAGCAGGTGGTTTTAATAGCATTTGAAATGGTACTCCAGGGTGCAGCTGCATCCCAAGCAACTGCTGGCTCCAGGGTGGTCTCACCACACTCCGGTCCCCTGCTGGTGAGGTGCTCTTCCTGGGCCTGGTGAGGAGGGAGGGGCTTCTTCCCTGCTCCCTCCTCTCTTCATTCCACATTCACCCCTTTCTAAGTCGGGGTGTTGGGTAAGGTGGCAAGACAGGCACTGTTAGGATAGGAGTGTCCCCAGGCTCTCCTGTAAGAAGCTGTCCAAGGTGGCAAAGTCAAAGTTTCTGGTCTCCTGGAGGTTCAGCCAGAAGAGGCGGCAGGACGTGAAGTGCCCAGAGTCCCACCTGGGGTAAAGTCCTTCAGGATGGAGTCACGACTGCAGAGAAAAGCAAGAACCTGAAAAGACCAAGGGAGTCCCAGGTAGGAAGAAGAGAGGAGAGCAGTCAGAGAAAGAAGAACCGCCAGGCATCCAGGAAGAAGAGCTGTGCGTGCCTGGGAGGTGGTCCGCAGCAAAGAAATCATGTCTTCTCTCCGGACTCTGTGCTTTTCTTGACTGGCTTTCTTTCTGGAATAGGTCTATAGAACCATACCACTGCAGATGTCATGGGCATTGCCAAAAACTCTGTCCTGGGCTGAGATTCTGTCTGCCTTTGTCTGATAGCACTTTGAGAGCCCAAGAAGGACAACATAGCCACATTCATAATCATATCAGAGAAACTAAGGATTTAGTCCTTACTGCACTCAGGTGTTGGTCTAAGCACTTAATATCTGTTATTTGATCTAACCCTCTGTTATGGTTTGGATGTGAGGTGTCCTCCAAAAGCTCACATGTGAGACAATGCCGGAAGGTTCAGAGGAGAAATGATTGGGTTGTAAGAGTCTTAACCCAATTAGTGAATTAATCCCTTATGGGATTAATTGAAGTGGTAGGGTGCAGCTAGAGGAGATTGGAATTGGGGTGTGGCTATGGGGTATATTTTGTATCTGGAAAGTGGAATCTCTCTCTGCTTCCTGATGATGTAAGCTGCTTCCCTTTGCCACATTCTTCCACCATGATGTTCTGGCTCACCTGGAGCCCCGAGGAATGGAGCCAACCTTCTATGGACTAAGACCTCTGAAACTGTGAGCCCTCAAATAAATCTTTCCTCCTCTCTAATTGTGCTGGTCAAATCCTTTTAGTCACAGCAGTGAAATAGCTGACTAAAACACCCTTTCAATGGTCGTTTTACAAACACAGCTCTCCCTAGCCCCATTTTACAGATGAAGAAACTAAGGAGCAGAGAAATGAAGGAATCTGCTCAAGACCACATGGGTAGCCAGTAGATGAAGCTGAGATTCAAATCCAGGCACTCTGGTGCTGAGGAAAGACCATAGCCAGGGTTAAAGCTGAGAGATGGAGCATGTCAAGGACTTTGGAACAGGAGAAAAGATAAAAGGGAGAGGAGGATAGGGACAATTGGAAGTGATGAAGGAGGACTTTGGATGAGTGCCTGGAACATTCTTGAGCACTCAGGATTTGTTTGGGGGATACAAAGAAGTACAGGGTATGGTATGTAGATGGTCTCACCTGGCTTGGAGAGACAGCAGTGGTAGGCAAATGAGATGGGCGGCACCCACAAAATCAGGGAGTGGGAGACTGACAGGTTCCCACATCCCCACCTGCTCCTGCATGTGACCTTTTCCCCTCTCCGATCCCATCAACCTGAAAGCCCCCCATGCTCCAGACACTGTCCTTGGTGCCAGGGGCACGTGGCAGTGAACAAGACAATCCTGCCCTTCAGCTGCTTGCATTCAAATGGACCCAGAGGAATGAACTTTGAGCAAGAAAAGCAGTAAGTGAATGAGATGCTCACATTCAAAGAAATGCTTTGAAAATAAAAGTCCAAATACAATCTGGAAACAAAGCGATGTTTTTCAGCCTTTCTGTGCCAATCTGCAGGGGATGTCAGCCTTAAGGAAACCAATTTGATTGTTTTAGGAAATTTTCTTGCATATGGCACAATAAGTCTTCTAAAGTTTAGCAGGAAACCAATAAAATGCCCCCAATAAAGTCATCATAGTCAGTCAGTTGTATCACCCTTCATGAGTTCTACATTTTTAAATGATATTTGAATGCAAATTATGGTGTTGTCCCCAAATGTTGTCTAAAGTTCACAGTAAATTTCCGTGACAGTATTTGTGTATATGTGCCATCCATTTACTCAT
The DNA here is from genome assembly GCA_020662805.1 of Glaucomys volans. NCBI lineage: Eukaryota > Metazoa > Chordata > Mammalia > Rodentia > Sciuridae > Glaucomys > Glaucomys volans. The sequence continues at coordinate 490,575 of JAJEJO010003974.1, read as the reverse complement.
TCAACAGCAATTATTAAGTGTTTGCTCTGTGCTGGACACTTGCATGCAGCGGGTGCCCTCAAGGATCCATGGTATAGAGGGGACACAGACAAGGAGCAGATGACACCCAGTGTGGTGGCACACATCTGTAATCCCAGTGGTTCAGAAGGCTGAGACAGTAGGATTGCAAGTTCAAAGCCAGCCTCAGCAACTCAGTGAAACCCTGTCTCTAAATAAAATACAAAAAAGGGCAGAGGATGTGGCTCAATGGTTAAGCACCTCTGGGTTCAATACCCAGTACAAAAAAAAAAGTGACACATGGGTTCATGGGAACTGGGGAGAACCTAGACTTGGGGGGTCAGGGAAGGCTGTATGAAGGAGGTCACAATTTAACTGAGACCTGTAGGACATCTGCAGGGACCAATCAGAAATCCAAATAAAAATATATTATAAGTTCTGGAGGGATTAAAAACTCCAGAATCAGAACTAGATTTGAATCCTAGATTAACAGTTGGGTGTCTAGGTGCAAATTCCTTCATTCATTTGAGCCTGTTAACCTGATTCGTCAAATTAGCATGGCAATATTTTCCTTGCAGGCTCAGTTTATGGATTACTTGTAAATAGCCTAGCACAGTGCCTGGCACATAGTATGTGCTTAATAAATGGGATCCATAGCTTCGATGACTGGGGCAGTCAATGAACGTTCCTTCCTTTCTACAGAGCAAGTGTAACCCTGAGCAAAGAGGCACAAAGCAACCAGGGAAAATAAAGTAAAAACATTGCCCTATTTCCTCATTAAAACCTGACTTTTCTTTGGAAACGAGAAGATTTTTCTCTCTCTCTTCTCCCATACATCGTCATTAGCTAACCCATTCCAAAAATGGGAGAAATGCCACTTTCTCCTCCAATAAATAATAAGGTGAAATTTTCCTACATGCTCCAGGCCATCCCCCATTCTCATCTTTGTGAGCCAGCAGGGAGCCTCTCCTGAGTGCTGAGGGTAACTGTAATTGAATCATTTGGCATGAAATTGGGGAATGCACCATAATAAATCAGACCCACTCCGGCATCCTGAAAGAATCAGGCACCTAAGCAATCTCCATGCCAGGTCCAGCTGGGAAGGCCCAGCTGCTGGGGCCACAGGAGGCCACACACATTTCTGCACAGTTTCTGAAAGGAAGGGTATTGAGAGGTCATCCCACTTACCCTGGCTCCACATAGCCGTGTACTGCCCCAATGGACCCAGCAGAGCCTTCTATGTGTTCAAAGACGTACTCAGGAAAGCAGATTCCTCAGGCAGCAAAATCAGATCATGGGAAAAGCAGAGGCTCTGAGTTTGACAGTCTTAACCGTAAGCCTTTCTTCCATCTCTTCCTACCTGTGTGTCCTTGGGCTGAGCTTCCACTGTGTAAAAATAGGCATTATAAGTATATTGTATCCATTCCCTATTGTCACCGTAACATCTGCAGCAAACTTGCTGACTTATCTTATTCTCATCCAGTTCTGGAGCTCAGATGTCTGAGTTGGAATTCACTGGACAAAAGTCAAGATGTCAGCAGGGCTGGCTTCTTCTAGGGACTAAGGGAAATCCATTTCCTTGCTTTTTCCAACTCTAGAGGCCAACCACATTCCTTGCTTCAGGCCCTATCTCTGTCTTCAAAGCACATCACTCCAACTTCTGCTTCGTCCCATTCCTTCTTCCTCTGACTCCGATCATCCTGACTCCCCCTCATAAGGGCCCTTTGATGACATCAGACCCACCTGGATAATCCAGGAACATTCCCACCTCAGTTTCACTCGCTTGATCATGTCTGTAAAGTCCCTTTTGCCATGTCAGATAACATTCCCAGATTCGGAGGAATAGGATGTGAACATATATAAGAGGCCATTATTCAACCTACAACTACCAAAGGACAAAATGAGGCACATATGTAAAACACCTAACGGTGCCTGGAATCCAAGTGTCGTTCTCTCCCCCCTATCCCCCCAGAACACCAGGCCTGAGGGATTATCACACAGCATGCCTTGCCTGGTGTAAATGGCATGGTTTGTCTTTAGGGAAGATTCATTTGACACCACCTGGAAGCTATGCATCTCCTCACAGAGACTTTGTTCCTGGCTTTGTTCAGGGGTTGTGTGCAAAGAAAAGAAGCCCTCTCAGGCTATGTGGAGTCATCGTAGGACTGCAAGAAGCAGCTGGGACAAAAAGTGTGTCACAGTGAATTGATCATACTCTACAACCCTCCCTCTGGACCAGGTGCTCCCTCATCTCTGCTTCTCTCTAGAAGTTCATTCTCTCCAAAGACCAGTCTCACCTTCAGCTTGCCCATGGGTCTGGTAGGCCTTGGCACCTGTTATGGTTGAGATATGAGGTGTCCCCAAAAGCTCATGTGTGAGACAATGTAAGAATAATCAGATGTGAAATGATTAGATTATGAGAGCCTTAACTACTGATATGGACTAACTGGGTAGTAGGGTGTGGCTAGAGGAAGGAGGTCACTGGGGACATGCCTTTGGGGTTCATATTTTGTCCCTGGTGGGCAGAGCTCTCTTTCTGCTTCCTGGTTGTCATGCGCTGAGATGCTTTCCTCTGTCATATTATTCCGCCATGATGTTCTGCCTCACCTTGGGCCCAGAGCTATGTACTCAGCCAGCCATGGACTGAACCTCTGAAACTGTGAGCCAAAATAAACTTTTCCTTCTCTACATTGTTCTTGTCAGATCTTTTGATCATAGTGATGAAAAAGCTAAGTAAAAAAGGACCACCCCCAGCCCCAAATTGTATGACTGCCCCTCAACCAACACCATCCCATCCAGTCAGACTCTGTATCCTTTCATTCAATTTTTCAATAGAAAGAATGGATTGGTGCAATGCAACCTCCATTTCCCTGAGGTAGGTGTCTATCCCAGCTCAATCAGTCGTGTGTCATCAAGGACTGAGCTCACATAGGACAGACCTTGTCTGTTAGGTCTACAGCTGGGAAGAGAGCAATTTCCCAAAAACAGCAATCTAGGCTGGACACTCACTCTAAAACACAAACTTGATGACCACTCATCTCTAAAAGGGACCCAGAATCAGTAAAAACAAACTGCCTGATTATTAAGAATGACAACTCCAGGGATTGCTAAGCACAAAGTCCCGCTTCCCAACCCTACAGCTGGCAGCCTAGTGTAGTCAAAGACATCAGACCGGCCTCAGATCCAATGCTGCCAGCAGCTCCACTCCTAGAAGCAAAGAAATCCATTTCTTCCAAGAGTTCAGGAAGCATAAGTCATACACAAGAGTGCCGGATTTGGGGATTTTCAGGATGTCTTTCTATATTGTGAGACCTAAGACAAAGCAAGCAACCCAAGCCCTGCTGACTGAGTTTTCAATGATTAACATAAAATTTAACAATTTAAAGAAATATAGAGTCTTGATCTCAAATATCCAAAGCAGGTAGAGAAAGCTAGAATCTAATCAATGGAAGACTCCACCCAGAATCATGGAGGATGGGGGTCATTGTGCCCTGGGAGTATCAGTAATGTCATTTGGAATGTAGATCTTGGGGCCTCATGACCTTGTGGCTGTTCTCTCCAAAAGGAAGTGGGGACACCCCTGGGAAGGTAAGCTCTCCTTAGTCCCCCAGTTCATGGAAAGGTAGACAAATGAATGTGAGCTTGCTTCCCATTTGGGCTCCTCCAGACTTGATCTATTTCAAACACACTAGAGAAACTGAGGAGACTCAGGAGATTCTTCAGTGGGACAAGGGGTCTCCTACCCACGGAGGGAGCGGGGCAGGAGGATGCTTCTGGGCCACAGTTGACAGGGCTCTGCCTTGCTGCTGAGCCCAGCGTCACGGAACACGGAGGGAATGGGAGTGAGATTCGTGCTGCGTATGTTTATCAGCCCGTTTCCAATTTTGTGTCTGAAATCAAACAGCCAAGGATCTGCATGCTTTGAATTTTAATCTGTCCCTTTAGGGCCATCACAGGTTATGAATACAGAGAACAAGTTTCAGGCATGGTGAGCCAGCTACATACATACATTTGTCCCTTGTGCTTCCCTTTACCATGGACCTCAGCAGATAGGTCCTGCTGGTCTTATTTTAGCCAAAATTCTGGTGCCAAAAAAAAGCCTCTTTTTTTTTTTTGCATCTAATAAAGACTACCTGACCATGCTCTGGAAGCAACAGGGTAGCTGATGAAATCTCATTTCCTCTCTTGAACAGTAATCTACTCTGACATCTCAGTCCCCAGGTGACTGTGTCAGAAAAGGACTTCATTTATCACTGGAGTTGGGCCACCATGGAAACAGATTCTTAGTTTTCAAAAAATCCTCTCCATGGTGGCAAAAAGGAACCAAACCCTCATTCTATGAGATCTTAAAACTGCCATGGAAGTAAAAGATGAACATCAAAAATAAAACATTAAAATTTTGTGAGTAGCCATGAGTTTTAGATTTTTTTTTTTTTTTGAATGCATGGACTCTTTCTAGGTAGGCTTATGTCATGCATTCCAATGTCTTCGGCCACACTCTTTATTCTCAAAGTTTACATGCTATTTATCAATGTGAGGTGGAGCTCTAAATTATAAGGAATAAAAGATATAGTTTATGAGTAGGAAAAGATGATATCACAGGCAGATCCAGGAGTTGCCTATAGATCAGAACACCTGACATTCAACTTGGACTCGAAGAGATCTGACACTTGGCCAAGTCGAAGTCTCCGTGTTTGGCAAGTGTATAATGAATGACTGGTCAGGATTTAACTAACTCTTTAACTTGCAAATATGAAGAAAAAAAGAAGTTAAAGATAAGTTTCCTCAAGGCAAATTGGTTTTGTTTGGGGCAGAATCAAAGGTCAGTCCTGCTTTCTGGTTTTATTTTTGCAGAATCCAAGAGCAAAGCTGCTTTCTTTTCTCATTTTAGGCTCTATTCAAGATGTCCACCTGACTCTCATCAACGGCTCCCTGCCCTGTGTATTGCATCAGTGGTTCTAAAATTATGGGTGAGTGATCAACCACTATAAGACTCAAAAAGTATGAAACCATGTTCTGGTTTGTTTTTAATTTAAGATCTAGCTTTGCAAACTCTTAAGTGAACCTACAAATTCCTGTCGATTATACTTCCTCTGGGATTGGCAAAGTGGAAAAAAAAAGAGAACTCTTACCTTCTGTGGAAGGAAATCTGGCTATTGAGCCATTTATGGCTGCACAACTGTAGAAAAGGACCCCAGTTTGCACACAGACATTTATCTCTGTCCCTTTCCCACTTTAAATCAGTCTCAATGCTAAATGCACCTCTGCAGTTCATTGCTGTCTTTCTCTGTTGCCTTCAAAGGGCAAGATTCCCTAGAGACAGGACGACTAGGAGACTTAGCTCTACAAAGCAGAGACTGAGAAAGCAGAGAAGAGTAGATTCCCCCAGGGGATGAACAGCAAGGCATTGTCCTGGAGCCAGGAGGGTAATCTCACTGAAAACTGAGGGACACTGAAAGCCAGGTCCAGCAGCCTAAAATACAAAAGACCAGCTCCTTGTTCTGCTTTGAATGCCCTTCATCAGTTTCTTCCCTCATCTTTTCAGCTGGAAGAACTGCCCATCCTTCAAACCCCAGCCAAATCGGCACTTCTAGTCTTCTCTAAAGACTACTTACTGGCTTTGTTGGCCAAGCGAGAACCTTGTGAGCATGGCTGTGTAATGCTCTGAACATGGCCATGGGAGCAAGAGGGACACCAACACTTCCTCAACACATGCTGTGCAGGGGCTCTGACTCAGGAAACAGATTTGGAAGTTGGCGGGTGGAAGAAGATGCAAGAAGGAATTAGGATGGTAGACATACTTTATTCAGTGGTGGCCATAGCCATGAGCCAGCTCCTAGCTTCAGCCTCCAGTCAGTTCCATTTTAGCCCCTCTCTCTTGCCCATTACCTTAGACTCGTTTTACATGCAGGCCAAACAAAGAAGGCACACTGCCAATAGGTCACATGGGGGTGGGGGACATGCTCACAAGTTATGTTTATGACCTTGAGTCTATACACTGAATCATAGCATTTCTGACCTTGACTAACCATGACATAGCTAGTTCCCAGCCCCAGCTACACACTGAAAACATAACATACCTGCCAGAAGTCTCAGTGAGGGAACCTAACTACAGCCATTTGAGAGCCTGCCCCAACAACACCCCAGGAATTAAGACTTTCTCACATGCATCTCATGTACCACTTATCATGTCATGACTTAATAAGTGGTCTTCCCAGACAATTTTACCTCTTCTCCACTCCCCCAACCTGTGACCATGTGTTCCCCACGGTCCAGGACAGTTTCCTAGGATCGCATCCAGAACAGAGCCTAGGACAGAAGACTGTTGAATGGATAAATGATGAGGGCTACCTATTCTTAGATACAAAGAAAAACAGGCCTGGTGTCCTCCAAATTAGGAGCTGTTGAGTTTAACAGAATCCAGAAGAATTCTGAAGACAAGAACTGTTGAGAAGAAACTGATTCCACTGGTGCCCACCCTCACCCCTCAACTCAAAATTGTGTGTCCAAACCATTAAAATCTGTTTGGAAATACTGACCTTCAGCTGGCCATTGGAATATAACCAGATATCAGTGAGTGAACCCCACTCGTGACTCTCCTTTTCCCATCCTGTGGTACATAGCAAGCCTTTTTTTTTTTTTTCAGTGCTGGATATTGAACCCAGGACCTTGTGCTTGACAGGCAAGCTATATCCCCAGCCCAGCATAGCAAGCTTTTGAGCATTCCCACCTGCACCCAGTGTTCTGGGCTCCTTCATGGGGAGGCAAGCAGAGTGAATAAGAATCTCCACGGCTCAACCGTCAGATCAGCCTTCCCTGTGATGCCTTTTCCAAGTTCTCCAGCTGTTCCATTCACCCATTCTACCCACAGCTGCTGCTATGCTCCAAAAGCACACACAAACATATGCATTCACACACATATATGTACACATGCACAACACACACATGCACACACACAATTCATTCTTAACGTTGTGTTCTATCCACTCCTCCAAATGGACAACTGTGCTGGCTCTTGATATGTCAGCTTATCTAAACTGACCTTGATTTCCCAAAACTTCCTTCCCTGTATGCTTTCTGTTAGGGTAGACCATGAGAGATTCTTATGGAAGATTTTTGAGGGAGGGAAGCAGCAGTCATATTGTGTTTTTACACTTGGAAGGCTGGGCTATCGCCAGCAGATTGTCACTCACCTGGCGCTGGGGCAGCTGTCAGATCTGTAACTATCCCACCTCCCCTGGATCCTCCCCCACACTCTCCTCCACCTGGACCAGAGCATGTCTAACTGTGATGAAGGACCCAGCTTCTCCCACAAGATGCCCACATCCCCACCGTTGAAGGCAGTGAGAACTGACACGGTGCTAGTTGGTCCTCCTGGGTTCTTAGGCATGCTCATAGGCTCCAGTTTATCTTTACTCATCCCCACTTCAAATCCATCTTCCCTGCCTGACTTCCCACCTGGGAACCTCAAGTTCCAGCATAAGACATCAAACCCAAAGACGAAAACCTAACAGGCTACACCTAGTCCTTTAGGAATATGACTAGTGTCCTTGCAATAAGAGGAAGTTGGGACACAGGAAAGACACCAGAGATGCCTGCATACAGAGGAAAGATCAAGGGAGGACCCAGAAAAGAGGTCTGAGGGGAAAGCAAACCTGCCAACACCTTGGCCTTGAACTTCCAGCTTCCAGGACTGTGAGAAAATGAATTTCTGTTGTTCAGGTCACTCTGTCCATGGCACTTCTGTATGCAGCCCAGCTGACGAATACACTGACCGCAATGTCTCTGTGAAGAGTGGCACTGTGTATCAAGCAGGTAAAGGCTCTGGGAAGCCCTGCTGGGAAGATGAGCGTGGACCTTGAACCTGTACCCAGGCTTCTGCTTCTCTTCCCTGCACAGAGCTGCCATGATATAGACTGATCACAGAGAGAAGGCGATCTGAACATCAATCAAAATTATGTTTTTGCTCTCCAGAAATAGAGGTAAAAAAATAATTATCAAAAACTTTCACCAAATCATTAAAAAGGAGAAATGTCATAAAAAGGTAGATGACTTCAGAGTGTAATGATAAATGCACCAAAGCTTTTTTTAAAAATCTAAATTCAGATTCCATCTCTGCTCTTAACTGGCTGGATGACCTAGATCAAGTCCCCTCCTTGCTCTGGCCTCAAGTTTCCCCATTCCTAAAATGAATGGTCTAGCTTAGAAGCTCTTTAGCTAGGTTTTCTTAAGTCATCAGATTTCTAGGCATGTTCCTTAGAGGTCCCTGAGTTAACATCCATAGGTCTCCTCTTCATTTCTAGCTTTCGGGTTGGATTTTCGTTGTTGATGCCTTTTTAAATTGGAAAACATACCTTCTGACTTAAGTTCCCAATCCCTCTCTGTTGCTTCCAGTGTTCCTGATCTTTAATTTTTTGTAGTGGAATAACATTTTGATAAATTACCTAGGTGTTCCACCTCCACACACTTCCTTTATCCTTTGTCCTTCTTTATCCTTGAATCACAGCATTTGTTCCAAAGCTACCATCTCAGAGAAGCAACCACATAGCAAAATCAGAGAAGAAAGTGAATCAGTTCTTGGTTTTTTAATGGGAAAATCCTAATTCCTGTGTGGATTTAGGACAAAAAATATGCATGAAGAAGAGCAAAGTTGGACTAGCTAGAGATTTTCTGGAAAGACTTCTGGATTCCAGAAATGTTAAGGTTAAACTCTTTCCATCCCCTTCCTGTCTCAAAAATCATCCCAAAATACCATGGAGAACAAGATGCAGAAACAGAAACTCCAAATTAATGAGGCCACAAGTTATCTGTAAATCAAATCACGACATACAGAAATGGAAGATGGATGGATTTAAAAAGGACATGGCAGAGAAATGTCAAAGCTGAGTGTCCAGAAGAGATCATCAATAAGAGGCAAAGCAGCTCAACCCCTCAGACCCTTGGAAGGGTGAAAAGAATTGGAGGCAACAGATAACTTGAAAGGCGGGGTTCTGAAAGTAGGAGGAACTTCTTGAAAGTCTGTATAAAGAAAACATAGGCCCTGGGATGGCCTACCTCTAATATGACCCCCAGTGACCCCAACATTCTGGCATTCACTCATTGGCATTGTTTCCTCCTCTTTGTACCAGGGTCAGTCTGTGTGACCAATAGAATACAGCAGAAATGATGGAAAGCCATTCTAAGGTTAGGTCATAAAAGATAGGCTACCATTTCCATCTGGTGTCAATGTCTGTCTCTCTGTGTCTCCGGGCTAGGGAAAAAAAGAGATTGACTACATGGAAATTTGTGTCAATAACTGTTCCACAGAATTATTGAAAGATATAAGGAGGCTTAGCAAGAAATGGAGAGAAACAGGAAAGCAAATAAAATGTCACAATTACTAACATTTTAAGAGAGTTGGTAAAGAAAGGACATAAGATCATAGTGCATTCAACCGTGAACAATAGTAATACAATCATCATAATAAAACACTTTGAATTGGCAAAAAAAAAGTTGCAATACATCTTAATTGGAAGGACAAGAGAATTTAAGAGGGTGTATATTAGCAAAAAATTTTTCTCAACCATAATCAGAATTAAGTGAAGAATATCTAAAGTGGACAAGTCAAGAGAGAGCCACATACACATATTATTTATGAGCCTAGAGAAATGGCTTTTTTAAAAATAGGAAGGAATACCTCTGGGGAATGAGAGGGAGTGGAGGAGGGGGAAAGGGGGGGCTGGGGTTGCTCTTTTTTATTATAAGACCTTTAGCACTATTTGTTCTTCATGAACTGATGCCAGAGTGAGAAGGGGGATACCTCCAGAATGACAGTGGGACAGTACCAGTCTCCACCCCGGCCCCAAGACTTTGTCATTACAGAAGATTCCTTGTGTCCCACCATAGTAAAAAGGAGAAGAGCACCAAAAGGACTGTTAAGTGTCCCTCATCCAGTGCAATAGAGACCTGAAATAAATATTAAATTCAGTCACAGAAAAATGAAATTATACTTCTTAACCACCAGAGTGAATGAATGGATAGTCACATCTGCTAAAACTTTCTGGAATAGTGGAAATGTTCTTCAGTGTCTGATGTAATAGCCACCAACCACATGAGGCTATTGAGCTCTTGGAATGAGGCCATTGTGTCTGAGAAACTGAATCTTCAACTTAAATTTTAGTTAATTTGAATAGCCACAGGTGACTAGTGGCCACCATAATGGATGGTGCCTGGAAGCATCTTTGATTGCATCAGTCTGTCATTCAACATACAGCATACAGAGTCCAGACCCTGTTCAAGGATATTGAACAAAGTATCCCCAGTCCCTTTCCTCAAGTGTCCAGCAAGTGAGTGAGGCAGACACTCAAGGCTCCAATGAACACATGATTGAAAGTCATGGTACCCACAGTGACGGAAAATTGAACTGAGTGATGTGATTGTGGTTCCTAGACTATATGGAAGGTGTCCACTCTGGAAAGGGGTGGAAGGAGCTAGAAATGAAAAGGTTGACCAAAAGCCAGGGAATCCATCCCAGGCTGGAGAGAAGATAAGGAGCAGCAGTTAAGAGTGGAGGTGAGCAAGGACCAGACTATAAGATTATATGAGGATGAGTTGGGGATTTTTACATTTTTCTCTACATAGTATAACAGATTCCATGTTTAAAAGACCACTGCAGGAGTTGTGTGGAGAATGAAGCAGAGAAGACTTGCAAGGGCTGTCAGGGGGATCATGGGGATGGCAGTGATGGTGACTCAGACCAAACTGGAGGCAACTGAGGGGGAGTCTGTGAGCAGGTTCCAGCCATTTAGGGGAAAGATCCCCTAAAGATCCCCTATCCCCATGATGGATAGGATGTGGGAGGGGATGGAAAAGGATGTCCAAGCAGATATAGAGGGGCTGGCATGAGCTGGCAAGATCATAGATTGATCCCTCCAGGAATCTCCTCAGTTGGGGCCACAGAATATCAGACATGGGGATCTGTTCTCCACTGTCATGGAAGGAACCAAGGAGGTGAGGGTCATTCCTTTCAGTCCCCACTGGATCTTCCAAGGGACTAAGCCCCCACTCTCATTCCTGGACAATAGACCTTCAGATGGACCAGGTTCCTCTCCCTTCTCCCCTCTCTCCTATCTTACTCCAGCTTGGGTTTTCACTCAAATCCTTACTTTTGCCTGGAGTTCTAGCCACCAGGGGTATTTCGTAGCACCCATCGCCCACTGAGGAGCGATGTCCTGTGCTTCCCACAACAAAAAGCCCATGCCAGGACAGGACTGGAGGCTCAGAGTGAGATGCTGGGCATGAAAGAGGGCTGTATTCAGGGAGAGGGGACCTGGGTCCATTTCCAGGGTGAGAGTGTAACTAGAAATCCAGGGAAGAGCCAAAACCCTGGAGCCATCATAGAGGAAAGAGAGGGAGGGAGGAAGAGCAGAACCCAGGCAAAAAGAAGGGGAAGGAGGCCACAGGCACAGCTGGCCCTTGAGAGCTGCTGCCCCTGGTCAGTGGGATACCAAGCAGGGGCCTTTAACAACCTTCCCACGAAGGAACTCTGAGCTGCAACAGTCACTAACATTTCCCAGGGAAAATGTTTCCTGGGTAACTCTGAAAAGTTGGAATGTTCTCTTACAAAAGCGCTGCCCCCAAGGTTCACTACAACACACCTCCTGGCCTGAGCACCTGCTCCTGAACAAGCTCAGCCTGCTGATGCTGTGGGGCCACATAGCCCTGGCTGGAGCTCTCAGGTCTAGCCCATCCACAGGTGTGGTCATGACGCCCAAAAATGCCCAGGTTCCACTGAAGAGGCCAGCCTGCACCTCTGATGAGCTCAAGTGGTCTTTTCTCCTCCCATGACCTGACTATTGGACCAGTCTGAGCTCTCTAGTGTGCATCCTTTCTCCAACTGGGATGTGGGTCCCCATCTGAGTAGCTATACTGAGAGACCCCTAGAATTTAGGCATATCTAGGAAATCTGAAAACTCAGTGAGACTGGGACTGGGGCTGTAGCTCAGTGGTAGAGCACTTGCCTAGCATGTGTGAGGCACTGGGTTCAACATATAAAAATAAATGAATAAAATAAAGGTCTATCAACATCTAAAAAAATATTTTTAAAAAATCAATGAGACTACTCCACTGGTGATCCACGTGCAAAGAAGAAAACCAGAACCTCCTGGGGCATAGGGACCTTGGACTGTGGGAAGAAGAAGTACAATAGATAAATTTGGGGAAGGTTGGTGAGGCAGGGCTCCTTCTGACAATAGCCCTGCAAAGAGGAGTTGATCAGAACAATAGCTCCATGCAGCGTCTACTAGGTGGTGTGAGCAGAAGCAGCCCTGCTACATCCCAAATTTCAACGTGACTCACATGGGTCTCAGCATAAATGCCACCTCCTCCAGAGGACTTCCCAGCACCCCAGACTAGGTTAACCCTCCTGCCACATATTCCCACCGGGCCCTGTGCTTCCCTCTCTCTGTGTTTATCAACTTTCTAGCAATTGTCTGTTGACGCAGCAGTCTCCCCAACTGGATGTAGCCACCATGAGCCCAGGGACCATGTCTGTTTTCCAGCTGGTGTGGTGTGCCCAGCTCCAAAATGCCAGGGGCCTCCTGGAGGACCTGGCAGGAACTCAAAAGCAGCTGCAGTTTCCACGATTCTGCAGGTAGGTTGAAAAGCAGAGAAAGGCGCCATCCATGTGCCTGCTGCCCTCAGATGGGCCAAGCTGGGAAATGAGGACTGCACGCTTGAGCATCCGTAGCCAAGGGTACCAAGGTCATTGCTGCATCTCTCCCCTCACAGGTTAAAGTGTGTGGACTAAGGAGTGGCAGAGGGATGTGTATTAAAACAGAGGCCCTAATGGAAGCGACAATGTTTTCCCAGCTTTACAAACACTGCCACATGTCATTACAATATTCATTGTCTTTTCTCCTGACTTAAATCATTTCCTCAGCCACAGGACCATCAGTCCAGAATCCGATGTACAACTATCAGAGAGAATAACAGACACTTGCTGCTCCAACCTTGAGTCCTAAAATAAGATAATAATTCTTCTGACACCTCAGAGAATATTCTATCAGTTGGTCAAAAATGGATGAAGTCATCTAAATATATTTCCAGGACCCAGCAGGAATTGAGTTAAGCACATTTATTTAAAATTTTAAAAAAACTGAAGAGGGAGGGAGGAGATTGCTGATTCTTAAACCCAGAAAAGTCATGGATTAATTTCTTGACCGCAGGCTAAAATCATATTAATTTTATTTCAAATGTATGTATCCAAGCTAAGAGAGGTTGTCGTGAAAGGTTTAAATCTTAAATCAAATGTTCCTTCCAATAAGGTCATTAGTGACAGGTTGAAATGTTGCAAGGGGTGTATTACATGATGGATGTTTGTCATTTATTCAAAGAAAAATGCTACAGTGAGCCTAAAGGGTCATTTCCCAACCACAAGGTGTTCTCAAGGGGCAAAGCTGCCATGCAATGAAATCCAAATTGCTCTCCTCCCCTCCCGCCATGTTAATTACTCCTGAACTTTGCAAGGACAAGTATCTTGCTTGAACTCGGCTGTCTCCCCACACTGCCTAAGGAACTGAGGGCTGACACATTCAATCACCAAACCCAGACAAGGGACAAGGAAGAGGAAACTCATCCAGCCAGAAAGGTCTGGAGGCTTTTCCTGGGCAGGATGTTAAGGGATTTTTCTGGATGTTTCTATTTGGAGATATCAAAGGTGACCATGGATAGCATTGTACTAGACATGGATATGGATTCAAATTCATCAAGGCAGTTTAAGATCTATCAAAGGACCGTGAAGTAGTAATTTCACCACTCTGTTCTCAGCATCTACAACAGTGACCATCAGACTTCTGCAGAATCCCTGAAGTCCCTATGAACAATCTAAGTTTCCACAGAACAGAGGTCAAATTCCGCAAGGGAAATGGAGTTTATATGGATGTAGGCAAGGTCAAAGTCTGACCCTCTGCTCCATGAGAGAAATTTGTAACAATGTAAACAACCTTCTGCTAGTGCCCCAAGCATTTCCCAGAATCCTCCCCTTCACCACAAAGTTGGTTGGTAGGTAGGTATCCTCATTGAGAAGTAACCATAATAACTAGCTAGAAACAGTGGTTGCAAAAACCAGAATACGTCTCATAGTGAGAGCTTTACAGTTTACAAAGCATTTTAAATGCACATTATCTCAGTTCTCACCCTGATGACCTTACATGGGGCAGAGGAAGCTCAGGGCTACTTACCTATGTTAAGGGCCAATAAGTTGAAGCTCAAAGAGATAAATCAATTAGCCCAAAACAGGTCTAGGACTGGGAACTTCTATTGGTAGTTCCACTGTTCTCTCTCTTACATGGTACCACGCTCTCACCCAGCACCCAACAGTACCCACCAGTCACCCAGTCCAAGCATGGGTACCCAGCATGCCAGAGTTTCCTCCAAGAAGCCATCAGTAAGCCTGATTGGCCCATCGAATGACTATCCTGGGCTGGGCTTTATCTAGAAAGTCACCTACAATGAAATGAAGCCAGGGTCCTCCTTGGAGCAAATAAATCGGTTCTTGTACAATGCCAAAATATTTTCTTGAGTATCGTGAACAAGAGTTCAGAGATGCCCATAGAAATGGCCGAATTATGATGATACTGCTGCTCTGTGCCCCTCTCGTCAACAATCTTCCACACTATTGCGTTTTCTGAAACTTCATGGAGAAGTCATTATGGAAGCAAGATTCTCTACACATGGGAACTTACCGAGGTGAATGAGTCATCTTTGCTATCATATCCAAGTGGCATGTGGGGTTGAAAAACCATTTGGAATTCACAAGACTTCCTAGATGAGCAACTTCAAACTGCATTAGCAAAGTGCAAAATCTGAGAAGGCAAATGGCAAGTCAGTCTCTTTTCTTCACCCACCTTGAGAAAATATCTCCCTCCCTGCCATGGTCTTTCCAGACCACTGGAGTCAAATTCAGGCACCCTTAGTTTTTAGCAGTCCTACAAATGGTCAACTTTAACTCTGCTTTGGGGAACTCATGCTCCTATCTTGGAGGATTCCATATACCTGGGCTCTTTTGCAAGAAGGGACCTTGGGGATGATCTTATCTTACAACCTCATTTTACAGATAAGAAAACTCAGGTCAGCAGAATGGCCCAAAGACAATCACCAATCAAAGGTACAAGCTAGAAAGCCAATGAAGAGAAACGCCAGGTGAACCAAAGATGAACCAGAGCAGCAGGCGATGCTCCTTACAGTGAAATAATACATTCAACAGGTTTTCCGTCTTTATGATAAATGTAACTTCTTTGTGCCACCACACTAACCTCTGAACCTTCTAAGACCCTTACAAAAAAAGAATAAAAAGCATGCATTGTTAGACTTATTTATAAATGAGGAAGCTGAGGCTGAATTGTCCAAGGCCACACAACTAATAAGACACAGACCAGAATCCTAATAGAGTTTGGCCTGATTCCAAAGTGCATGTGTCATTCTTGCTCAGCCAGGGGAGTGTACACAGGCTCATGGCTGAGCTGTTCTGGAAGCTGAAGCTCAGCTGGACTTTGGAAGTGTGGTTGCAGATAAGCTGCTGAGTTCCTGATCCTTGCTGTCCCAGATAAGAACGCCTCTGCTGAGCTGCCATCAGATCCTGCAACAACTAGATGCTGAAGTCATTCTCCTGACCACTGCTCAGAAGGTGCCTTTTATGAATGGAGTAGCTAAGAGTTCCTATCTTTAACCTGTCACCACCAAACCTTAGCCCCTCTCCTCTGGCACTAAGAGGCCAGGCAATTTTGAAGACCTCTATTAGGAGACTAGAAAAACTTCTGAGACAAGAAATGGGGCAAAGGTAAAGGAGGGCCATGAAACTCAGACTCATGTGACTCAGATTGGCACAGATGTCCTCCAAGCCAGGCTGCCTGCCTCCCCTGGGCCCCAGGCTTCATGCTTCAGAAGTCTGCTCACTCAGAGGAACCACACACCGCCTCTGTGTGCTGGGGGAAAAAGAAAGCAATTGATTTTGTTTGGGAGAATTTTATGTTAGTCCTTTTTATTATCTCAAGAAGGGTCATGAAATCCTCTAAAGCAAAATCAATTACAGCCACTCTCTGGGAGGCCAGAGCAGCCCTTTGGCTTATGAGCAACGGGCAGGTCTTCAGAGGAGAAGCCCCAGCCTTTGAGCTGCTGCTGGTGTGTTCCCTGTTGGCTTGGATCCAGGTCACCCTCTGCTCTCCATAAAGCTCTTTTGTCAGCTTACCAAGGGACCTGCCCTGAAAGCCACAGTGTGGGGCAAGAATGGACACCTAGCCCAAGCTGGACCAATCGATTCCCTCTCCCAGAAGTTGGGAAGTCAGACTCAGAGCCAGTTAGCCTCCGACTGTGGGAAGAACAAAAGGGACTTTTACCCTGGTGGTTGGGGAAAGTGCATCTTCTACTGGGTGTTTCAGAAAGAAAAGAAGAAAGAAAGAAAAACGATCTGAGCAGAGAAAGAAGCAGCTAACAGGGGAAATGAATTACAACGTTCTGGAGAATCTTCAGACCCTGGTACAAGAGCCCCTGACTGGTCTTGGCTTCTGGTAGGAACTCAGGTAGATCAATAGTCTCCTTTTTCTCAGATAAGCTGGCTCAAGCTAGTTTGAGTCAATTTGTCACCAAATATTGGAAGTTTTTTGTTTGGTCTATGTAAGAAAAATTCTCCCAATAACTCATTCAGTTGTTTTCATTAAGAAATAGTATGTTATATGAAATATCCAGAATATGGAAGTCAATAAATACAGAAAACATATGGTGGTTGCAGAGGCTGAGGGAAGGGGAACGGAGAGCACCTGTTCAGTAGGTCTGGGGTTCTGTTTGAGGGAGGTGATGAAAGTGTTTTAGAACTTGACACACGTGCTGGTTGCACAATAGTGAGAGTGTACTAAATACCATAGAATTATACACTTTTAGATAGTTGATTTTGGTTGTGTAAATTTCACTTCCAGCAGCATGCTATACCTATGAATACCAAGAAGTCACATTATAGATGCAGAATTTGCCAGTAACTTGCTGAAGCATCTAATTAATGTCTCCCTGTGTTCATTAGCGGTAGAGGTAGTTGATGTTGCAAGCACTGTGCTGAGAACACTAAGAGCGCAAGATAGACCCAGTCCTCGCCTAAGAGAGCTCAGAGGGGACAGTTAACAGGCTGTGACTCT
This sequence comes from Glaucomys volans, assembly GCA_020662805.1. NCBI lineage: Eukaryota > Metazoa > Chordata > Mammalia > Rodentia > Sciuridae > Glaucomys > Glaucomys volans. The sequence goes on along the minus strand of JAJEJO010003974.1, from coordinate 473,416 downwards.
GAAGTGCCACAGTGGTCATCCACTGCTGTCCTCCAGCACCTACCCTGACCCTTCCAACAAGGATTGTATTCTCTGCAATATGGAAAAGGGGTTGATTGGGCCCACTCCCTCCATGATGTCACTTGGAACCCTCACAATGATTGGCTCAGGAATGGACACATCACCAAAGGTGAGTCAGTCAGGACCTCCCAGGAACTCTTCTGCCACTATTATTCTGAAAGCCCTCGTCTTTCCACTGGTATAGCTAATCAAGAGGATGCAAGTATGGGATGCTATTTTGACCATCAGGTGAAGAGAGCTGGTTCAAGAAATTGAGAGAGAGAGACCCAAAGTGCTAAAATTAGCCGCCCACTGATATTTCCAGGGATCAAGCCAAGAAATCATCTTCCTTTCTGTTTAAGCTAATTTGTGCTGTGTTCCTTCACTTATACTTAAGATTCTTTTATTGTGAGGAGAGACAAAGGAAGTGCCAGTTTCCAAAGAACCTCTCAGCAGGCGGATTTATTAGAAGATCACAGGTTGTCGGATGTACTTTGTCCTATAATTTATATGTATATGCAGGATTTTGATGTTGATTTTCTATTGAACATTTCTACTCAAACTGTTGTTGCTGTACATCACCACCTTGTGATTTCCAAGATGTGTGATGTCCTCGGGGCTTGGAAACACGGCAGCATCCCTACTGTCTCTAAGCTCTTGGAGAACAGTTCATAAGGGAGATGTGCCTGGGACCTCTGGCAGGGGACACGACAGATTGAAAACATACAATGGTGGTGACAGTGAAGGGGCACCCTTCAGTCACCTGCAGCAACTGGAATCCAGAAGAGACTGAATTTCTTGTATACATTTGGCATCCTGTATCACCCCCTTCATCCGAACAGGCCTGAGCCTGGTCCCTAGCAACCCTGCTCCCTTCCTGTCCACCCACCCAGAACTGTAGCCAATTCTTCCTCCCTAGGCTACTTGGGTTCACTCCCTGCTGCTCAGCTTCTCAGCTGCCCCTCAGGAAGTGAGTTCTCACTTTTTACCATGCGAGCTTTATAGTTTATAATGTTTCCACTTACCTTTCTCCATCAGATCTTTATGACCACCCCATGAAACAGGAATTATTCTCTCCACTTATCGATGAGGAAACTGAGGCTGGGAAAAGCTGGGTAACTCCCCTAACAACACACAGCTAGCAAATGAAGGAGCCAGGGTAAAACAATGGAAAAAAAATCATCCTTCAGAGTGCTGTCCTCATGAATGAGCTGAATCCTCTCCCCACCTGGTTTCTGGGCTTTGCCAAGTCATTCTATGATCAGTCTCCACGATTCTTCATGCCTCCTGCTGTTTTCACTGCCCCTTCTTCACCTTCCTGGATGCAACTTCCAAATCGTGTCCCCACCCTAGGAGACATCTAGCATCCTTCTGTCCTACTTCTCACCCATCATGGACGTGTCAGAGGTCACAGGGTCATAGGTTAGGACAATGATTGAAAAGTACTGAATCCCAGAGGCCTTTTGACAGATAGTAACTGGGTCAGGTAAGTAGTCACTTAAGTGATGCCCAGGCACAGTTAATAAATCAGCTGATGATAGCAATACACAAAATAATTCAGGCTGCAGCTGACGTTTACAAAACTAATTTGGGCTTTGCAATGAAGAAAACTTGACCCCACCAGAACTCTGCACTGGCTTTCTGGAGTGCCAAGGGGCACCTTCCCCCAAGATCCGGTCTTCTGGAGAAACCAGAAGTAAGCAGATTCTCCAGAGGACACTAAACAATCAGGAGATTGTGCAAATGTGTTCAGTTTGACTTAAAATCCTGAGGAAAGTGACGGGAGATATTCCATCACCAGGTCAGCCACAGCCGTTGTCTGCAAAATGACTGGCCATGCCAAGCCAGGTTGCCAGCCCCTGATGACACAAGTCCATCCGCACACAGCAGTGTGTGTCTATGTACACGCGTGAATCTGTGACTGTGTGTAATTTGTTGATTGTGGCATATAAAATTTCTGTTTTCCTAAGTCCAAAGCAGAGTAGTATTGGTCATTTCATTTGGTTCAACCTAATGCTTTAAAAACTGGAAAATTCCATATTCGTGAAAGATTTATTCACCAACCTCCACTGAAAATGTGCTTTTCAACACCAACGAGGAACTATTTGGTTTTCAGTTGACAAGTGGAAGAGACGGGGCCAAGACAGTGGGCCTTGTTCCCAATTATACCCAGTTCCTGGCAGCCGGGCAGCTGAACGGGGTCACCAGGCACCTATCAGAGGGGCTATCTGCTGCAATCCCGTCAGAGCCTTTGTGCTCTGCTCTGAACCCGTCTTCCTCATTTGCTGACAAGATTATCCTGTTCTTTACTTCCATTTGCTCTTCCCTGCATGGGAGCATGAAGCTTCAGTTCTCGGAGCTTGGCCTGCAACTCCATCCCGGGCTTCCCAGACTGGACGTGCCTTTCTCTTCTTGTCCCCAGCCCTCTTGTTATACCCCCCAAAAACAAGATTCTCCAGTGCCATCAGGAGAGAGAGAGTCAGCCCCACCCTAACCCTACCCTCCCTATAGCCCAACCCTAATCCCTTCCGGCTCCCTGTAAATGCTGGCAACAAAAGAACTAACTCACGATTCCCAGCACACTGCTTTTAGGTGTAAAGGTGATCGTCGCTGGCCAGCTAAAATAAAGGCTTCTTTTGGCTTTACATGGATGGCTTGGATGATCTTATTTTCGTTGGGTACAACACCCTTGTGAAGCCCTGTCCAACCCCAGCATACCATAGGATGGCTTTTGCACTTATTTTTAAATGTCTAGGAATTATCTTACCAGGGAAGTGCTTGTTGGGTTCATCTAGGTCTATACCCCTAAAAACTGTGGGCAGTCATGAGAAAAACTCAGAAAGGCCAGAGTTCTGCTTCCAGGGAGAAGCTGGGAGCCAGGCCACCTCATGGAGGACCTGGGGAAAAAGGCCTAGAAGATGGCAACCCAGCAAGGGACAGAGTCGGCCAGAAAAAAAGGAGCTGCCCTGGGAGGAATGAGCTCTAAGAAGCCATCCATAGGAGTTCGAAAGCAGGATCCTCCAGGAACACATCCTGCAGTGACCAACCCCAAAACAGGCCATGCTGCCCTGCTGGACATCGCTGAGGGCAGTCAGTGGGAGGAAGGACAGGTTGTGAACAGAGAAGGAGGTGGCCAGGGGAAGTCACCAGGCTGATGTGACTGGCTCTATAATGCCAACTGTGCCTGGTCATCTCATCAAACCAAGGCCCTTTAGTTGGTGGTGTTGCATAGAGTACAATATTTAAGACATTGATGCTAAAAAAAATTATCCATCACTCATCTGAAATTCAAATTTAACCAGTGTCCTGTATTTACCAACAACCTCAGGAGGATGGAGAAGCTAACAGAAGGATCACAAAACCAACTGTCCAGCTGGAATGACAGCCTGCCCCGTATCCCACCACATACATGTATCCCCAGAGGCTGACCCCACACCACTGTCAGCATAGGTGAGAACCATGCTCACGCTTCAGAGCAAGATAAGAGAAATACAGAGCTTCCCTCCTGGTCCCCTGTGCTTCCTGGCACCCCACCCCAGGCTGGTCTCTGGCCTGCTTCCTAGACTAAGGGTCTGAGGATTAGAAATTTAAGTAGCTCCCCACCCCTGCCTGTTATTACCAAGAAGCATTCTAGAGACCCCTTCCCCAAAACATAGTATCAGGGTCACACTTCTGATCTCTAGAGGAGGATTTTTTAAGAACAACTTTTTCTTTTAATCTTGATTATGATAGCTGTAAATGATTATGCAAATCATTCCAGGTAAAAGAAATGGAGAATAGAGGAGATTCTGAATGAAAGAACATGACACAGCCCTAGAGTGCGGAGGTGTTCTCTTGAGCCTTGTGATTTACACACATGAACTTTCCATAGCTGGCATCCTGCTGCATGTTCACTCTTTTCTTGCTTTTTTATTCCCTTGTTTTACATTTGACATCAGCCCATTCAATTCAACTCTAGTCAATAAATATTTACCAAATGCCTACTCTTGCCCCGCACTCTGTGCAGAGCAGTAAACAAGGCTGACACAGCTCTGCCCTGGGCTGCCGTGGTTCAGGGTGGGAGTCAGACATTGAACCAGGGAGATAAGAAGTGAATTCAATAATCGCCCACAAAGTTTGCAACATAATTCAATCCTACACTTTGCTTTTGAGGAAATGTGTTCCTAGAAATACAGAGAGAATATTGTAAAGTTATATTTAAAGTGAATATTTTGTGTATAACTCTAAGGGGTGGAACAATTCAATGAAAATAAACAATGCCTCTTTGAATTTTGGTCTCAACTTACATGAACCCTGGAGTTCCCTGGGATTAGTACTTATTAAAGCACTTAATAAATAACAAAGCATTACGACTTAATAAAGCATCATGAGGACTATGGAGCCAAACGTTCTTCCACCACACAATTTTTGTTGACTGCCTAGTGTTCCTTTGTGTGAAAATACCATAAATTCTTTAATCTGTTATTCTGAATATTTAAGTTGATTCTAAACATTGACTTTTGTCATAAAAGCAATGAACATCTTTGTCATTGAAATCTGTATGAGCAAACCTGATCATTTCTTTGATATAATCTTTACAGGCTGACTATTTAAACAATGAGTCTTGGAGCAGAAATTAACCAGCTGGACACAGCCCTGATTTTCCTCATCCTCTTGGGCACACGCTAGAGTACATTTCCCAGCCTCCTCTGTAGTTAGGAGAGGCTGTGCTGCTCATTTCTGGCAATGGAACCGAGGTGGCAGTAATGCCTCCACCCACCCTGGGCCTGGCCAGCAAAGCCTTCCATGTGTGCTTCTCTGTGTTCTTTCTACTTTTGAGAGTCTCTAGAAGCCATGTGTTGAAAATGGAAGAATCACTAGAGAAAGGAGCCTGTACGCTTGAATTGCCATTTGGAGAAGAGTTACCCACTTGCTGATCAGGATGAGCTGTTCTGAATATTAGGTGAGCAGGAAACGAACCTCTATTGTGTTATGCCACTAAGATCTGAAGTCTTGTCTGTTATAGCAGCTGGTGTTAACTGATACAGGAGTCCTGCACTTACTTCCCCTACCTTAGTCCAGTCCCTATTGGGCATCTCAGGTGGTAGTAATACAGTGGCCCCCACTCCAAGTTTTCCTCCCCAGTCACCTGCACACTTCCCTATTTTCACCACAGAGACCAGGGCCAAGTCTTGTTCTTGACAGTCTTCCTTCCTGGGGAGTTGGCACAAAATCAGAGCCCTAGGTAAAGCTGTCTTACCCAGAAACTCACCTAGAAAGACCCCAGTGAAGGCTGTCAACTGCCTGTCCAGGGACTTGCCTTGTAACCTGTGTATCTGGAAGGCCAGCCCCAATTTCTTCTCGTGGAGCAAAAAGAATCTATACAAGTCACAGGATAAATAACCCTGCAGATTACAAATCACCCATTCTCCAGGCTCACTGGCACTCATTCAATGTCCGGAAACCTCTCTGGCATTTTGTTTTTAATGTTATCTTCCACGGGAAAGCAAGATGGACAGTGCTGCCCTATTCTGAGTTACTGTAAATGGAAGCCTCAGAATATGACTGTCCCACAGCCCGGGACTCGGGTCAGCAGGGGACAGGGCTCTGCAGCCCCTCTCTGAAAACCCCTTCCACCCACTGGGTATTAGGGAGCAAGCAGTCTCCGCAGTTGGGAGACAGATGCTCCGTGCTCCTTCCCAGAGGTTGCAGGCTGGCCCATCGTTGTGCTGTGACTGCCATCTTGTGGCAGAGATGAAGTAAGGCAGCGGGCGCCCCCCAGTAGGCAACCTGAGGACCCAAACCATGATCTCCTCCAAAGAAAGTCATGAGAAATGATCAAAATCAAAAAAATGCTTCCTCCCTAAGGGACCAGGGGGAGGCAGGAGGGGATGGAAAGGAGAAATACTGGGCAATGATACTGACCAAATTATATTAATATTTTTAGTTGCAGATGGACACAATAGCTTTATTTATTTATTTTTTATGCAGTGCTGAGAATGGAACCCAGTACATGTGTTAGGCAAGCGCTTTACCACTGAGCCACAATCCCAACCCCAAATTATATTGTTATATACCATTATGTACAATTATAATGAACCAATTAAAAAAATAAAATGCTTTCCCCCACTGTTTCAAAAAACCCTTTATTTTGCCTACTAAAAAAAAAAAAAAAGGGGGGGGAAAAACTCTCCTTTCTGTTTAGCATCCTGAAAATAATATGCTTAGGGTATTGTCTGAATTAGCTCTTTTATTTCATTATTACAAAAATGATTCATGCACATCATTTAAAAATCAAAACACTATTGAAAATTTTAGAAACCATAAATCATCCCAAACCCAGCCACTATAAACTGGCCAGCATTTGTACTTGGGGAAAGTCACTCCATGTCACCCACAAGTAGAAGAAGTAGCATACAGTTAAGAGCTTGACTCTGGTGCTAGGCTGCCGGAATTCCTGGCTGGCTCTGCCCCTTCCCTATTCGTGACCTTGGGCAAGTTACAATTTTATGTCTCTCATTTTCTCATCTTAAAAACAGGATTGGAGCCAGACACAGTGGTGAATGCCTTTTATCCCAGAGGCTCAGGAGGCTTGAAGCAGGAAGATCACAAGTTCAAAGCCAGCATCAGCAAGTGAGGTGCTAAGCAACTCTGTGAGACCCTGTCTCTAAATAAAATTCAAAATAGGGCTGGGGATGTGGCTCAGTGTTTGACTGCCCCTAAATTCAATCCCTGGTTCCAAAAAAAAAAAAAAAGATAAAAACAGGGATGGGGGAGATATAAACAGGAATAACAGCGACACCTCTCTCACAGTGCCACCAGGAAGAATTCCTCTGCAGACACTCAGCACAGCACCCAGCACATGGGAAACCTTCTTGTTGGCCTTTGTTATGATGGATGGATGGACAGGCAGACAGTGAGATACACTTTTAGGATAAGGCTATTTAACTATTCAGATTACTTTTTATTTTTTAAAAACGGTGCTTGTGAAAAGAACAAGGAAACCAAACCCCTGAGTATAGAGACTAGGAACTGATTAGCTGAATCCTCAGGGACCACAGGTGATCACTCTATGTCTCCTGGCTGATTCTTAATCCCCATCTGGTTCTCCTTGCCACCACTGTGCCACCCACGGATGTTTCCCCTAGCTGTAGCAGTTCCCACTTAAGCAGTTCTCACTCAGGAGGAACAAGGAGTGCTAATAGCCAACCAGGGAGAGTTAGAATTAGGAGAGAAACCCCATCCTGCTGGCACAAACCTATGGGGGGTGCTGGCTCTCGTACACAATGTGCTTCCAGCTCTTCTTTCCCCACCTGGCATCCAGGGACCCTCGGCCACATGTACTGCAGGAGTAGGTGAATGGTAAGGGTGCCTTAAAAGCCACTCCAAGGAGACGCCCACACTGAGAAGTCACTCTGGCAGAATCCTGCTTACTCTCAACAGACTGGGTCCACAATGGAGCACTCCTCACCCCCTCCCTCAGTCCCTACAGAAAGTACCTCACCTTCTGGGTTAGATATTATTATCTCCATTTTGCAATTGGGTAAACTGAGACTTACAATGACCAGGGATTGCAGCTGAGTGGTTGAGCGCTAACCTCGCACGTGTAAGGCACTGGGTTCAACCCTCAGCACCACATGAAAGATGGTGGACTGAGACAGACATCATTACCCTATGTACACGTATGATTACACCAATGGCATGAATCTACATCATCCACAACCATAGAAACGAAAAGTTGTACCACATTTGTGTACAGTGAATCAAAATGCAGTCTATGAAATAATAAATAAAATTTTAAAAAGAAAATAAATAAACAGAAAAACTGTGTTCATCTATAACTAAAAAATATTTTTTTAAAAAAGACAAAGTAATTTATCTAGGGGCAAAGTAAGTACCAGGGCTAGGGTTTAAATTCAGGATCCAAGCCAGGCGTGGTGGCGCACGCTGTAATCCAAGCCACTCAGGAGGCTGAGTCAGGAGGATCGTGAGTTCAAAGCCAGCCTCAGCAACTTAGCGAGGCACTAAGCAACTCAGTGAGACCCTGTCTCTAAATAAAATACAAAATAGGGCTGGGGATGTGGCTCAGTGGCCAAGTGTCCCTGAGTTCAATCCCTGGTTCCAAAAAATAAAAATAAAAACAAAAAATGAATAAATTCAGGATCCAGGCTGACTGACCCCAAAGCCCTTTCAAGTTCTTAGAACAAAAGAAAAGCAAAAACCAACTCATCCAAGGAACACCAGAAAGCTTACACACCCAGCCTCAACCCACATTCAGTCCAGTGGAGGAGCCCCAGACCCAATTTGGCATTTCCTTTTTAATCTTTGCATCCTTTCATAAGCACAGTGTCAAATCATGGCCATCTAGAATCATAATAAAACTGGGTGGTTGGTTCACTCCAAAAAGGTAACTTTAACTTCTTCACAAAGAGTCATGTATAAAAAGCAATCATCACAGATCATCCAGAAAATGCAAGATACAAAAGTGGAAGCAAAAGTGACTCCCTCTCTCTGGCCTCTTTTCTACAAGCCATGCCAACACAGCCACCAAAATGTTAAATCGAATAAGCAGGAGGCCGTTGACCTGAGGCTGCCTCTTACTTCAAGATCTTAAGTAATAAACCATAACCTAACTTACTATGTAAGCAAACTGAAACCTAATTTTGGAGTATATTTTTTGCCACAAATGACTGGATTTCAGCCAACTGATCAGATCACACTCAAATATGGCAAACGCCTTGCCATGGCCAGTCAAATTTCTCTACTACTTTTATTTCCACCTCTGGCCTGTAAGAGTTCATGGCTCTGGGGCTGAGGCTGTGGCTCAGTGGTGGAGCACTTGCCTAGCATGTGTGAGGCACCAGGTTCAAGCCTCAGCACCACATAAAAATAAATAAATAAAATAAAGGCATTGTGTCCATTTATAAATAAAAAAAATTAAAAAAAAAAGAGTTCATGGCTCACATTGTTGGGCAGAGCTCTGAGCCTCTTCTAGCTCTGCAGGATGCCCAATGCATGAATTATTCAATTAAGCTATTAAATTTAATTTGCCCCCAATTTTTCTTTTAATGAAAAGAGACTGACCTTTCTCAAAAATAGGGCCAAACTTACTGCTCTCTTACCTAGCTTACCTTACCCTTTCCTGGTGCCCTATGACCCTATGACCCCTCATGTGGCATATAAACCACCAGGTTTGACCTCCCCAAAGTTGAGAGAATGGAGTCTCTCTCTCCTTCACCCAGGACAGGAACATACACCCTGGGGCCAATATCCTCCTTTGTCCTCACCTCCTCTACTCCAGTGGGTAAAGACCTGGACAGGATGGACAGGTAAGAACATCCCATGGATATCCGTGATGAGGCATGGGAAGGGAAAGCACAATATTCCAAGAAATATGTCCGAGGATTGCATTAGTCCATACATGTGTCACATGTGGGTAGTCCTGAAAAAGTCCCTAAGTCTTTTTGTGTATTCATTAGCTTTGTAAGCAGACATTGGACTGACTTGGTCAGTCTCACCCAGGTTCCTGCAGATACAAGTTTACACATACCTTTAATGCTCTACATGAATCAGCCCATTCAGTGCTCATTATAATCCTGTGAGGTAGACAGATAAGGAAACATGTTAAAAATGTTAAAAATCTCCCCCAACGTCAATAGTTAGAAAGGGGCAGAGCTGGAAGGAAACCCCAAGTGAGCCTAAGACCAAAGCTCTCATCTGCCACTCTAAACTACTGCCCACTTCAGGGTCTGAGAAACAGATTCAGGATAAATATGATGGTTAAGATCAGAGGTTTTGGGGTCAGATCCAAGTAAAAATGGAGGGATCTTAGGGAAGGAGATCAAATATGCACAACCCACATACAGCACACGGGAGCTCACCCTGCCCAGGGTGACCCACTTGGAGCTACTAGGGCTTATCGAGAAGCCATCCCGAGGAGGGAATAGAAAAGTAAAGAAAGTGAGCGCGAGAGGAGGGGGTTGGTGGGCAAGTCAGACGACACCTTAAAAAAGGAGATCAAGGATCTGAACTCTGGCTAGAAATAGCAACCCATTCTGATTTCCAAAGCCCCTGGGGAAGCTCGCCACCAATCTCAGCACCCAGTGCTCTGGCGTAAATATCAGTAGAGCAAACAGTCCCTCGCCCACCCTCCAAGCAGGTGAACCTCCTCCCATGACTCTGAGCCTGGCCTCAAGATCAGCAGCAGCAAATCAGTGGGGCAGGTGGGAGACTTTCCAAAGGAACAAGTATATGGGGCAACAGAAAAGCTGACGCCCTTTTCCACGTACACATCCGTATGCCTCTCACCTTGCTGTAAAGTAGTGACTACCCTTGGCCACACAGCAGAATTGCCTGAGGAACTTTTTTCTTAAGTGTCAGTTCAAGTACTGGAGATGGGTATATCAAAAACTCACCAGGTGGTCATAATGTGCAGCCAGATTTGAGAATCCATTCTTAATTCTTCACCCATCGTGTCTCATCTGAGACAGGCAGCCTCTTAGACCCCTGCTACTCAGAGTGTGGTCCACACAGCCTCTGTACCAACATCGCCTAGGAATTTGTTAGAAATGAGGAATCACAACCCCCAGCCCAGTCTCCTTGAATCTGAATCTGCATTTTAACAAGATGCCCCCGGATGATTCATCTGTACAATAAAGTTTGAAAGACACCAGTTTAGACTTGGGCTCTTTCTACCCACACACCACCCCTTCCCATCTGTACAATCAGCAGCTGTTCAACTGTTCACCTTGCTCGGCCTGATCAGAAACCAGGATGAACCACCGGAGTTTCCAAGTTCTAGCATGTCTCAGCAGCTCCCAGGCAGCTCATCAGAAATCGAGGTGCCCAGGCCCAGGTGTGTTTAACAGGCACTCCCCACCCGAGATGCTTTGATCCAGGTAGGCCAGAGGCCGTAAATGGAAGAGCTGCTGTGGTGGAAAGCCCACAGGCATGGAAAGCAGTTAAATTACACCCCAAATATTGGCTCTGCCACTTGCCATCTATGTGAATTGTAGGAGTCGTAAACCTCTCTGAGCCTTTTTTCTCATCTACAAAAATCAGAATAAAGACATCTCACAGTGATGCACAGGTTGAATTGTGTCTTCCAAAAATGTATGTTGAAATTGTAACCACTAGGGCCAGAAAATGTGATCCTTAATGGGAAACAGGGTTGTGGGTTGTTGCAGATGCAATTAGTTAAAATGAGGTCATAGTGGACGGAATACCATGGGCCCTTAATCCAATATAACGTGTTATAAGAAAACACACAGACACATGGGTGGGAGGGATGTTTTTTAACAATGGAGGAGAGATTGAAATGCTACATCTACAAGCCAATGAACACCAATAATTGCCATAAACCACCAGAACCCAGAAAGAAGCAAGAAAGGACTCTCCTTTCCAGGTTCCATAAGAAGCATGACCCTGCTGATACACAGATTTCAGCCTTCTGACCTCCTAAATGGTGAGAAACAATAAATTTCTGTCGTTTTAAGCTACCCAGTGTGTGGTGCTTTATTACAGCAACCCTGAGAAATGACACAAATGAGGTTCAAGGATTAGCACCCTCAAACATGAGAGTTCCTAAAAACAGGAAGCATTCAAGCAGGGCACCATGGCACACACCTGTGATCCCAAAGACTGGAGAGACTGAGGCAGGAGGATCACAAGTTCAAAGCCAGTCTCAGCAAAAGTGAGGCGCTGAGCAACTCAGCGAGACCCTGTCTCTAAAATACCAAATAGGACTGGGGATGTGGCTCAGTGGTTCAAAGCCCCTGAGTTCAATCCCTGGTACCAAAAAAAAAAAAAAAAAAAAAAAAAGCATCCATAAAGGTGGGGACATCGCCTATTCCTCACTTTCTGGTTTTCTAGTCCTTTGTCAGCACTCGACATAAGAGGATTGCAGGTCTCATTCTTTCAAGGAGTCTTAACTCCAGAGTGAAATGGCAGGGAAAATTCTTTGCAGAGTGACACATGAAGAAATTTAGTCCTTACTCCAGGGCAGCCAGACCACAGCTCTCACACTAGAGTAACATGATCAAAACCTAATTCCACCTGTGCCAAGATGGGGGCAGCACTGACAGCCCAGCAGGAGCCTTCACCCTGAAGTACCGGTTCCTGCTCCGACCCAACCCCCAGAGAAAAAGCATAAAGGCTAAATCAAAGAACTAGTCAGACTTGGAAAAGAAAAAGTCATGAAATCTTAAAACGACTTTGAGCGGTGCCAACTGGATGGGGTAAAAGAAAAAAGAGATGCAAGGACGAGGCTATTTGAATATGAAAAGCAAGGAATCACTCTTAAAATAAGTGGAAGAATCTCAAG
>JAJEJO010003974.1:428529-460676 GCA_020662805.1 Glaucomys volans | reverse complement strand
CCATAAAGGTGGGGACATCGCCTATTCCTCACTTTCTGGTTTTCTAGTCCTTTGTCAGCACTCGACATAAGAGGATTGCAGGTCTCATTCTTTCAAGGAGTCTTAACTCCAGAGTGAAATGGCAGGGAAAATTCTTTGCAGAGTGACACATGAAGAAATTTAGTCCTTACTCCAGGGCAGCCAGACCACAGCTCTCACACTAGAGTAACATGATCAAAACCTAATTCCACCTGTGCCAAGATGGGGGCAGCACTGACAGCCCAGCAGGAGCCTTCACCCTGAAGTACCGGTTCCTGCTCCGACCCAACCCCCAGAGAAAAAGCATAAAGGCTAAATCAAAGAACTAGTCAGACTTGGAAAAGAAAAAGTCATGAAATCTTAAAACGACTTTGAGCGGTGCCAACTGGATGGGGTAAAAGAAAAAAGAGATGCAAGGACGAGGCTATTTGAATATGAAAAGCAAGGAATCACTCTTAAAATAAGTGGAAGAATCTCAAGGCATTCCTGCAGAAAGCACACTTAGAATCACCTTCCATCCCCACGGCTGAGAGGCCAAGGAGATCAAGAAATCATTTTACAGATAAAGAAACTGAGGCCCAAGTACTGGAAGGGTTGTCCAAGCTCACGTACGTATGTAAGTAACAGAGCAAGGCCCTGAGACTTCTGATTCCCAGCTGGATGCTCTTTCCACTACACAAGAATTCCTGGGGCAATGCTTTATGCATTTGTTTGCATATGATTATCAAGTCAAAGCCGGGTTGATTATGAGTGGTTCTCTCAGGCATAAAGCTATGAGAATGTGAAAGAAACCCCCTCAAGAGTGTGGCAGCAGGGATCCTGCCATTGAAGTCAACACAAAGAGAAAATTTTTGTGTTTTGTCTTTAAAAAAAAAAATCAGATCCACAAACCCTACACGGCATCTGACAGCAACTCTGGACCATGCTCAGTAAGCCCACCTGTGGACCTCTCCTTGGCATCTTCGCTGCACAGAAAGAGAACCTATTAGGTTCTCCTTACCTTAGATTATATTCATTCTGACCCTTTGTTATGGACTGAGATATTCGTGTCCTCCCCAAAATCCATATGTCGAAGCCCTCCCTCCTAATGCAATTGTAGTAGGAGAGGGGGTCTTGGAGAAGTAAGTAGGTTTAAATGACATCATGAGGGTAGGGCCCCCATGATGGGATTGGTGTCCCCAAGAAACATGAGAGGCCAAAGTCCTCTCTCTGCCAAGTGAGGACACAGCAAGCAGAAGACCATCTGCAAGCCAAGACAGAGGGCCCTACCTGAACTTGACCTTGCTGGCATCCTGATCTTGAACTCCCCAGCCTCTTAGAACTGAAGAAATTCATGTCTATTGTTTAAGCCATTCAGTTTATGAAGTGTTGTTTTTGTTTGTTTGATTGATTGATTGATTAATTGATTTTTAGTACCAGGGATTGAACCCAGGGGCACTTAACCACTGAGCCACATCCCCAGTTCTATTTTATATTTTATTTAGAGACAGGGCCTCACTAAATTGCTGAGGCTGGCTCTAACCTCCTGAGTGGCTGGGATTACAGGTATGACCCACCACACTCAGCAGCATGAACAGATTAAGGCATCCTTAGAATATTAAAATAGCTCAGCTGGAGGCCGAGCCCTCTGGTCAAACCACCTCATTTCACACTAAAAGCCAGGTCCAGCAAGGAAAGGAACTAGCCCAAGAGCAGGGTTGAGCAGGCAGTCTACTTGAACTCAGATCTTCTGGCTTTAATACTATATCCCCACAATGCATATTCCCAAAAATTCATAATTTGAGACTCTAAGTCCCAATGTGTCTTTATTTGGAGGTGAGCCTTTATGAGATAATTAAAATTAAATGAGGTCATAAGTGTGTGGACCTGATCCAACAGGACTGGTGTCCTACCAAGAGGGACACCATGACAGGTATGCACAAGAAAGGTCATGTGCAGACACAGTGGAGGGCGAAGGCAAGCCAAGGAGAGAGGTCTCAGGAGAAATCAACCCTGCCGGCACCTTGGTCTTGGATTTCCAAGTCCCAGAATTGTGAGAAAATAAATTTCTGTTGTTGAAGCCACCCAGGGTGTGGTATTTTGCTATGGCAACCCTGGCAAACAAATACAGTAAGGAAGAGTCTCACTCAGTACCCCCACTCAAGTATCGGGTAGTTATTACAAGGACACACCAATGGGGCGGGGGACATTATTAGAAAAATCCAGGAGACTTGAATGTGATTCAGAAACTGGAGGAACCCAACACAGTAATGGGGAGCCAGCAACAGGAATTCATGTGTCTTCACCTGGCCCTTTGCCAACCTGACGACGGACCATGAGTCCACATCAGATTCCCCTAGTGGGCCTCCTTTCTTCTTCCACAGACCATGGATTTAGATGTAGCCCTGAATTTCCCAGTTGAAACTTGAAAGAGAGGCCCTTATCCTTGCAGTTAATCATTATCAGCTGATTGAGGCAAAAACCTCTCTCAGGCTGTAATTGGACCAGCTGTAGTCCTGACCCAAGGGCAGTCAATCAGCTGTGGCCTCAGAGAAGGAATCACATGATAGTCTCTTTACTCAATAAGGTCCAGGAGCAGCAGTGATTGCATGATCTGGGGGCTTGTTAGAATGCAGAACCTCAGCCCCACCCAGTCCGGCTGATCGGGTGATGTCTCCCCAACAATTCAGACAAGTGCTGGTTTAGAACATGGGGCTCCTCAGCAGAAGTCTGACTGTGAGACAGTTTCTTCAGAAGAAACATTGATTTATACTTCTTCTGAGGGCAGAGTTCTCTAACTTTAAAAATGAACTTGAAGCCGGGCGCGGTGGCGCACACCTGTAATCCAAGCAACTCGGGAGGCTGAGTCAGGAGGATCTCGAGTTCAAAGCCAGCCTCAGCAACTTAGCGAGGCCCTAAGCAACTCAGTGAGACCCTGTCTCTAAATAAAATACAAAATAGGGCTGGGGATGTGGCTCAGTGGCCGAGTGTCCCTGAGTTCAATCCCTGGTTCAAAAATAAAAATAAATAAAAATGAACTTGAGAATCTCTTGCGAAGCTCCTGAAGAAGGTACTTTGCTTAGTCCTGCCTGCTAAGATTCCTAGGTCTGGGTTGGAGTCCAGAAACTTGCCTCTACACAAGCCTCCTGCACTCATCCACCCACCACCCCAGGGGATGGACAGAAGATGGTTTGTGGGCCTCGCTTTGAGAAACAAAATAAAGACCTGAATCTAAACTCGTGCTCCTCCCCCATCACGCCATTGCCGCCTGGACTCCCTCTATAATGCCAATTGCATTGAGTCAGTCTCTCACCTAAATCCCTTCCACAGCTCCTCATGCCTCTGGGACCAAATCCCAGCTCCTGAACCCAGCTGCGAGGGCTGTCAAGTTACGGCCTCTTCTTACTTCTGCTGCCATGGCTCCTGCTTAATGCCCCACAATTTGCCTCTGTGCCTTTGCTAACTCTGTTCCTTCTGCCAGGCATGCCCTTCCCCTCCTTCTCCACCTGACCCATAGGCATTCTCCCTCTCAGACTCCAGTTTTACTCATTCTGGGAAGGGAGTCCATGTCCCCGTGGTTTTCCTTCTTGCCCTACAAGAAGGGTTGCTGTTCCCATGACTGCCCTGCTTGACTGTGAACTCCTGGAGGGCAGGCTGGCTCTTGTCCATCTCTGACTCCAAGCCAGTGGGAAACACTGGCTTCAGTGATGGGAATTGGCTCCAGCGGCTGCCTGCCAACCCTCATGGCCTGGGAGGGAGCCAGCTCCCAGAACCCGAGACTCCCGATGAAGCAAGATGGAAATAATCAGACAGACTCCTGGAAAAACTGCTCCTCTCTCCACTGTGGAAGTAAGTGAAAGGCTCAGGCAATAGTCATTGTTTAAACACTAACGGCAAGATGTTTCTGTGGCCCTGAGGGGTGGGGTTGCACGGAGAAGTTGTCCTTGTCTTTCCCAAACACAGCACAAACTAACTCCTGTTATTTCCAACAAGGCAGAATGAACCCTGTTCTTTGGTAGGTGCCAGGAGACAGCCTCGGTGTAGCCCAAGAAGCAGAGATATTACCCCCAAATCCAAGGATGAATGGGGTCAGAAGAGAAAATTCTCAATAAACTCACTGGGTCTTTGGGTCTTCACCCAGTACTTGTGATGTGCCACCCCTCCAAGGAAAGGAAAGAAAAGGAAAGGAAAGACTGAACACAAACTGGCTGCTGTTGCTGCTTCTCAGCAGACAACTGAGATGATGGGGAGAATTCTAATAGGATTGACATACCAACAGCTAATCATTACATTGCCTGGTCATTCTGGGAAGTCAGTATTAAGACTGGTGATAGGATGAAAGGGATCTAAAGGCCTTTCAAACATACAGGGCACAAGGTGGCACTCTGACCAGTTAAATCATGACATCTAGAGGTAGGGCCTGGGCATTAAGATTTGTTAAACCAGGTGATTCTAAAGCCCATCACAGTTGGAAATGGCCTAGGTGCAGGGCTGGGGCAACAGTCAGACAAGGGACCCAGGTGTTTTTTCACTCATCCTACTTCCCTGAGACCCACTCCTGCCAGTCACTGTGCTAAGTGAAGATAAGAGTTGCATCCCCAGGCTCCTTGGTTCACAGAGTTCGTGGTCTCCTGCCAGAGCCTACAGAACTGCCTCTGAGACCAAGGATATGGTGTCAGGGGACCAGGGATGCCTTCTAAGACAGGGCTCCCAGGCTTTGGGGACTCTCAGATATGAACAAATGAAAAATGAGGAAACCAATGATATTGGTTGAACAGCTTTTTGGTTTTCCACAAAAGGGAACATGGCATTTAAAAAAATAAATAAATAAAAGAACTACCACTGGGCTGGGGATATAGCTCAGTTGGTAGAGTGCCTGCCTCGCGAGCACAAGGCCCTGGGTTCAATCCCCAGCACTGCAAAAAAAAAAAAAAAACTACCACTGATAATTGAGATCAGTTCATAACATGGATCTCATTTTAAGTCCTCTGACTGTAAAAGCCTTTGGAGGAAGTTCTTACAGTTTTTCAGTTTTTCAAAAACTGGCTGTCCAGTTTTTTAGCTGCAGCCCAAAGCCAGGAATCATGATAACGGCAACGGATGGTGATGCTGACAGGTCTTCCTAAGCACTGGGCTAACCATGTGCCAAGGCCCTGCTGCACAGCACTTTGGTGACCTCCCTGAATTCTCACAGCAACTCTGGGAAGTCCGTGTATCAATTGGGGTTTAGAATAAGACACTGGAATAACTCTGGATATTTTAAACAGAAAGTGGTTTAATAAGTAAACTAGGTTGTTACAGAATCATTAGAAGAGCTAAAAGAAAAAAGAAATAGATATGGTCTAGGAGCCCAGGATTGGTTTCCAGAATAATAAAAACTGGTCAGTTTTGGGAGATGCCACCCTGAAAGCTAGTAGAAGACTTACTAAATCCACAACAGCCCCATTGCTGTGAGCCAGAAATTGGAAACCAGAATCAAGACTCTTCTGTCCCCATAACCACTACTCACCCAGGAGGTTGGAGACAGGACACTAACACACTAACACACAAAACCACTCGCTCCCACACCTTCGCTTGACAGTGGAAAGTTCAAGAAGAAGGTCTGTGCTTCTGCCTCACTTGGCCATCCAAACCCTGGGTATGTGTCTAGCAGACTCTATATTGCATCCTGAACCCCAGCCGCAAAGGCATCTGGAAAATGTAGAATGTGGCTTTCCAGCTTCAGGAAGGCAGACTGAAAGAAGGGTGGAATGAAGACTGAGAAGGCCAACTTACAGCATTTCTAGCCAATGCTAAGTAATAACTAGTATTATTTCTATATACTTACAGATAAGGAAACTGAGGCAGGGAGATATTAAATAATTTGCCTACAGAATCAGCAAGTTATAAGTGAAACCAAGATCTGAACTGTAGGGGGTCTGACTTCAGAGGGATCACTCTTAAAATTCTCCCTTTCAAGAAAGGGCATTATAGCTCTTGAGTCATCCCCACATAGCCCTGGTGCCGTGAGCAAGTCAGATATGTTCCAGGCCCATCCTGCTCTGTAGTACCTGCAGCCCCTTCCCTTCAAGATCCCTGAGGAAGTGCACCATGAAACTGACCAACTCCTGTCTCTCATCATCAATACCTCATATTCTGACAAATTGTTGTTCAGGAGTTCACCTCTATTTATGATGTCTTGGACAAGATTCTCTATGAGAGACTGACAGACTCTTCCAAGTGGACAGTGGTAAAAAGCTGGAAATTAACATCATCCCCAACTCTCAGAAACACACCCTGACTTTGGTGGATACAGGCATTGGTATGACCAAGGCTGACCTCATAAATAATTTGGGAACTATTTAGTCAGATTTGTGTAGCTGTGACCAAAACACCTCACAAGAACAATTCAGAAGAAGAAAATTTTACTCTGTGGTCAACCAATTCCATCACTCTGGGCTGAAGGTGAGGCAGAACATCATGGCAGAAGAGCTTGGTGGAGGAAAGTGGCCAGGAAGCAGAGAGAGAGCTAGAAGCCAGAAACAAGATATAATTCCCAAAGGCACACACCCAGTAACCTACTTCCTCCAGCCACACCTCCAGTTACCACCTAGTAGTCCATTCAAATTATTAAACCATCAAATGGATTCATCCACTGATGAAATTACAGCTCTCGTTATGACCTAAAAGAGCCACCTCTTGCCGGGCGTGGTGGCGCATGCCTGTAATCCAAGCGACTGAGTCAGGAGGATCGCGAGTTCAAAGCCAGCCTCAGCAACTTAGCGAGGCCCTAAGCAACTCAGTGAGACCCTGTCTCTAAATAAAATACAAAATAGGGCTGGGGATGTGGCTCAGTGGCCAAGTGTCCCTGAGTTCAATCCCTGGTTCCAAAGAAATAAAATAAAATAAAATAAAGAGCCACCTCTAAACCTTCCTGCACTGGTTCATGCTTTCAAAACATGAGCTTTTGGAAGTTATTTCTAGATACAAACCATCACAGAAATAATTTCCAAATCTGATACTAAAACATTTATGGAGGCTGTTCAGGCTGGTACAAACAGCTCCATGATAGGGCAATTTGGTGTTGGATTTTATGCTGCCTATTTGGTGGCAGGGAAAGTGGTTGTGACACAAGCACAATGATGAACAGCTCACCTGGGGGTCTTCTGCTGGGGCATCCTTCACCATACGTGCAGGTCACCATGAGCTTATTGGCTGGGGTATGGAAGTGATCCTCCACCTCAAAGCAGACAAGACAGACTACTAAGGAGAGAGAAAGGCCAAAAAATATATGAAGAATCACTCATAGTTCAGAAGCTATCCCATCATCCTCTATTTGGAGAAGGACAAGAGAGGGAAACTGGTGATAATGAGTCAGAGGAGAAATGTGGAAAAGACCATTGAGGTAAGGATGAAGCCTGAGATTGAAGACGTGGGCTTGAGTGAGGAGGATGACACAGGTAAGGATAACACAAAGAAAACACAAGATTAAGGAGAGATATATTGATCAGAAAGAACTAAACAAGACCAAGCCCATCTGAACCCCAGTGACATCACTCAGAAGGAATACAGAGTACTCTAAAAGAGTCTCAGCATGTGTCTGGGAAGACCACTTAGTCACACACTTCTCTGTACAAGGTCAGTTATAATTCAGGGCATTGCTGATCATTCTTCAGCAGGTTCCCTCTGACTTCATTGAGAACAAGACAAAGAAAAACATTGAACCCTAGGTCCATCATGTATTCTTCATGGACAGCTGTGATGGGCTGATGCAGGAGTATCTCAACTCTATCTGTGCTGTGGTGGACTCCAAGGACCTGCCTCTAAAGTCCTCCAGAGAAATGGTCTAGCCAAACAAAATCTTGAAAGGCATCCACAAGAACATGTTAAGGCATGCCCTGAATTCTTCTCTGAGCTGGCAGAAGACAATCAGAACTCCAAGGAATTCTTTGAAACATTCTCTAAAATTCTAAACCTTGGAATCCATGAGGATTTTCCTAAGCAGTGACACCTTTCAAGCTGCTGAGCTAGCATGTCCCCCAGGCTGGAGATGAGCTGTATGTCTCTCCCATGCAGGAAACTCAGAAAGCCACCCATTACCTCTCTGGTGAAACCAAAAAGCAGATAGTCAACTCCATTAAGTGGAGCATGTGTGGAAGCAGGGCTTTGAAGGAGTGTAGATGTGAGTGTTGATGAGTACTATGTGAAACTGCTCAAGGAGTTGGATGGGAAGAACCTGGAGTTAGTTACCTGAGGAGGAGGAGGAGGAGGAAGAGAAGAAAATGGAAGAGGGTGAGGAGAAGTCTGAGAACCTCTGCAAGCCCATGAAAAATATATTGGATATGAAGGTTAAGAAGGTAACAATCTCCAATAGGGCTCCACAGCTGCCCTCAGTGGCCCTGTCCCCCTGGCTTCTGCTACTGAGGACTAATGGTCTTTTCATCTCTCCTGTCCTTGTATCTAAAGCAGGAAACAAGGACCTCAAGTTCCATCCCTCCCTAACTGGACAACAGAGTTGTATGCTGTGTATCATGGGTTTTGTTGTCACTGTTATTTTGTTCTGAAATTAAAGTGTGTGAAATAAAGAAGTTTTATACAAAAAGAAAGAGCCCTTTATAGCCTTAGATAGCATATTATAAAAGAGACTTTTTTTAACTGCAGAAAATTATAGCATAAAACTTTATTTTTGCTATTATGCTATTTAAAAAATTGTCAATATGGGACTGACTCTTAATTCAGCAGAATTGCCTGAAATAGAGTTCAGATATTTAACCACATTTTTGAAATAGCCATTGAATAAAATCCAGTTTCACATGTTGATGGAAATAGAAGAATGAAACAACATTACTTCATTCAACTCAGGATATCCTAGAAGAACAGAGAGAAACAGAGAAGCCCCTGGACCTCCAGCAGTTGATCCTGTCTTCTTTCAGGGCTGCAAAGAAAGGTGGATTAGGAAGGAAACTGCAGAGATACTAGAAGAAAACAGAGGGAAAGTCCCATGACTTGGTCTAGGCTGTGATTCTTTGGATAGGACCCCAAAAGCATAGGCAACAGATGCAAAAATAGACAAATGGGATCACATAGAACTATAGCAAAGGAAAAAATAAGGAGCCAACCCACAGATTGGGAGAAAATATTTGCAAAGCATCCATTGGATAAGGAATAATATCCAAAATATGTAAGAAACTCAAAATACTCAATAACAAGCAAACAAACAGCTCTATTTTTGAAAATGGGCAAAGGATCTGAACAGATATTTTGCAAAAGAAGACATACAAATGATCCACCAACAACATAAGAAAGTGTTCAACATCACTATTCATCAAGGAAATGCAAATTAAAACCACATGAGATATCACCTCATACCTATTAAAATGGCGATTATCAAAAAAAAATGGAAGTTAAGTATTGGCAAGGATGTGGAGAAAACATTGGTAGAAACAAATTATCACAGTGTGGAGGTTCCTCAAAAAGACAAAAAAAAAGAATTACCATATGATCCAGCAATCCCATTTCTGAGTATACCTTATATCCAACAGAACTGAAACCAGTGTGTCAAAGACATACCTGTACTTCTATGTTCATTCCAGTAATATTCTCAATAGCCAAAATATGGAAACAACCAGAGTGCCTGTCAAAAAATGAATGGGGGGTGCTGGGGATATAGCTCAGTTGGTAGAGTGGTTGCCTGTCAAGCACAAGGCCCTGGGTTCAATCCCCAGCACTGCAAAAAAAAAAGAAATGAATGGGTTTAAAAATGTGGATTACTATTTGACCTTAAAAAAGAAGGGAATTCTGTCATTGAGGACAACAGGTATGAATCTAGGGGATATTATGCTGAATGGAATCATCCAGGGACTAAAAGATAAATAAATACCTAATGAACTCACTTGTATGTGGAATCTAAAGAAGACAAACTATAGAAGTAGACAGCAGAGTGGTGGTTACCAGAGGCTAGAGGATGGGGAGGGAGAGGGGAAGCTCAGAAGAAGGAAATGGGAATCAAAGGGTACAGTGTTTCAATTCAGTAGGGATAAGTTCTGGTGATCTATTGCACAGCATGGTGACTAGAGTTAATAATAACGTGTCGTATAATTCAAAACTGATGTTTAAAAAAAAATAGACTTTGAGTGTTCTCATCACAAAGAAATAAGTATGTGGGTCACAGGGTCAAGAACCAGTACTGAGGGGCTGGGGATATAGCTCAGTTAGTAGAGTGCTTGTCTCTCTCAAGCACAGGGCCATGGGTTCAACCCCAGCACCACAAAAAAAAAAAAAGGACCAGTACTGAGAATGATGCCGTAGACCAGGAATAAGCTGATCATTGGATTAGACAAAAGGGGAATGAAGGGAGGAGTGAGGGAAGGGAATGGGAAAGACAGTAGAATGAATCAGGCATAAATGTCCTATGTTCATATATGAGTACAAGATTGGTGAAACTGCACATCATGTACAATCACAAGAATGGGATCCTAATTAGAATGAGTTATACTCCATGGATGTAAAATATGTCAAAATACACTCTTACTCTCATGTATATCTAAAAGGAACATTTTTTTTTTTTTTTTTTTTTTTTTGCGTTGTTGGGGATTGAACTCAGGGCCTTATACTTTCAAGGCAGGCACTCTACCAACTGAGCCATGTCCCCAACCCCTAAAAGGAACATATTTTTTTAAAAGATGAGTAATAGTTCCCAACACTCACCTGGTATCCAAGGTATGAGACCCAGGGCCTGCCCTGTGGGCCGTCAGGGGAGATCAGCCACCACCAGCCATTGCCCTTGAGTATTACAAATCTGATCTCCAGATATAGGGCCTAAAACTCCAGGCAGCATAGATCTGACTTTCCTTCTTCTTTGTCTCCAACACAGACACAAGAAGGGGACATTTCAGAGGAAGAAAGACAAGCAATAAATTCCAGCAAGGCTTAAGATGAACTGAAGGCTCATTTTTTATTTAACCTCTTTGCTTGCTTTGATTACAGAAAGGCATGAGTGATCTACAAGGGCCATCTCTTAGCTGAGTACCGGGATCTTTGCTAGCTCAGAGTCCTGGCATGCATGAAGGCATAGATGGATAGTTAGACAGATAAATGGATCAATGAATGGATGCATGAATTCGTAGATAAATAATGCTGTAAGGAGAGAGGGGCAGAGACAGGGAGAATCAGCTTTAAACAGTCAACCAGCAAGGCCACAGCTGGATCAAACACCACCAGGAAGAAGACTGCATCTGGGAGTCAACTGGGGTGTACGCCGAGGAATATTCAAACCACCAAAAGAAACAGCAACACAAATATCAGCCACCTACCTTCAAAAGGGCAAATGAAATAATTACAAACCTCAACAATTAGAAGAGGAACAAAATGGAAAGAGAGGCTTAAGAAAAACTCCAACACCTCTCTCCACCACTGGGTTCAAGGTCAAGTTCAAAGCAATCAGCAAAACTCCCAAGAGGAGCCATAGCTGCAACAATCCTGCTGAGGTCACTGAGTCCCTGCCCTGCCTTGCGGAGGTAGAGCTTTTCCCAATCCCCCTTCCCTGGAGCAGAGGGGGACCATGGTTTGGCTCCCAAGGCTGATCGCTGTGCCTTAGAGAAATACACTTGAAAATTAAAGGGCAGCTTTGGCAGGTTAATTTTTCCTCTCTTGCTCAGCTGGGCATTGCAGAAAAGGAGGCCCAAGGGCCCCACCCTCCACCTGGGAAGGGGTTCACATGTGTCCCATCATCAGGTAATTTTGTCCCTATAGCTAAGATGTTCTCTGCAGTTTAGGTTATTCTAATGCCCAGGAAGTTAGATTCAAGGCTGCTACTCTTTCTGCAGTTCGGCCTTGGTCAATTGCAGGTGGGGCCAGAGGAAGGAGTAGATAGAAAAGCGATGATCCACTTCAAGTAGGATGTCAGGGAGGTAGCATGGGAGTGGGGAGAGATGCACAGGGCTTTAGGTTTGAATTTCTGCTCTGCAAGTTGACTATTGTGTGTCCTTGATCAGGTTACCCTGCCTCTCTGAACTTCTACTTCCTCACCTACAAAAAGAAATATTAGCATCTTTCTCTAGATGCTGTTTCACTATTAAAGTTTATGCACAAATTTCTGGGTGTGGTGGCACATACCTGTAATCCCAGCAAAGGAAAATCACCAGGTCAAAACCAGCCTCAGCAACTTAGTGAGCCACTAAGCAATTTAGCAAGATCCTGTCTCAAAATAAAAAATAAAAGGACTGGGATGTGGCTCAGGGGTTAAACGCCCCTGGGTTCAATCCCCTGTACCCAAAAAGATTGTGCACAAAAGGACCTGTCCCTACAATCAGTGGAAACTGTAACCATGATTGTCAGCTCCTCCCTGGCCCCGAGCTCTGCAGCCCCTCTCTGACTCTGCCCCAGCTGAGGCCTCTAACTCCTCCCCACTCCCCAGAAGGAAGGCAACTTAGACTGAATTATAGGCTCTGCATCAGCCCTTCCTGCTACTGTTCACACTAGGATGGGGTCGCCCTGGCATCAGAGGTGACCTTTGCTCTGGGATCTGCCCCTAATTTCTGATTCTCATAGACAACCAGATGGTCTTAGTGTCTACTGAGCACTAAGGAACTCAGATCCTTCTGGAACACACATCCTGCCTGGCTCTTACTGTCTCTCCCCCAGAGTCTGGAGCCCTGTTCCAAGCCCTAGTTTGGTGACAGATGCTGTTATTCAGAGACAAATCTCCACCCCAACAGAGTCCTCAGCATCTCCTATGCCACAGTCGCTGCCCACATCAACCCCTAACACTTCCTTCCAGTCTCACCCCTGTTGCAGGCTGCCTAACAAAGGTTATCAGGCACCTCCCACCTTCCTGCCAAATCTTTCTCCGCATGCAGAGGGTGGTTTAGTAGAATAGACACTTATTATAGAATCAGACTGCCCTGCACATCAGCTGTGTGACCTTGGGCAAATGTCTTCACCTCTCTGATCCTCATGAGGATAATAACAGCTTCAGCAGGCTGGGGGAGAAATTCAAGGGATAATGTGCATTGTGAGACCAGCACGGTGTCTGGCGCATGGCAGTGGTCTCTCAAGGCCAATCTCTTTTGCCTCCCCACCAACCCATATGGCCTGTAACTGAATCCAGAGATATGACAGTGGTCATTAAAACGAATTTGTCACTTGGTTCTATAGCCAGGTGGCACATGACAGCCATTAATTTTTCACATGAAAAATGGCTCTGCTAATTGAAAAACATCAAAAAGATTGAGGTTTACACAAATGTTCAGCTCTGTTTATTTTTTCTAATTTACTTTTCAGCAGTCAGTAAGAACTTAATGAGCTCTCATCTGTGGCTTCCTCCCTATTTATAGATCTCGGCGCCTGCAGTGTTCTAGATGTCTGTACTGAGAGCACTCAGCCTGGCTACATAGCCAGGAGGGAACAGTTATAATCACCAGGTGAATTCCAGATGGGAATTTCCACCCCTCCAAAACTGTCAGCACACTGTTCCTTAGGACAGCCCTCAGCTGGTGCCGCGCATCCGTTGTGTTCTGTTTTCCTCTTCTGGTGACAGGTTTTTCTAGCTTGAAGATCTTTTTTATTATTTCATTTAGTCTGAGATGAAAACAGGTAACGTGTATTAAGCAATGACCCTGTCCTGGGCATTGCACACTTTAATTGGATTATTTCATTACGTGCCTGCCATAGAACTATTAGGAGAGGATCACTACCTACCCTGTTTTCAGTTGGGAGAACTGAGATGTAGGGGGATATGAAAAACTTGGACACCCACTTCTCCCTGAGTCCAGAGCCCATATTTTTACCATTGTATCCACACAGTCAGGTCCTCTTCTTATCAAGCAGAGCACCGACTGATGGGTCCTGCCCATTGGAGCTTAGAGGTCTAGGGTAGGACTGGAGTCAGAACACCAGCACCCTCTCTTCTTCCCCTTCAACTGATCAGTCAACAGAGACACACAGGGAGAATTAGAGTATGAGATTGATTAATGGCCAGTTTTGGACCCAAGAGTCCCCAAAAGAAAAAACCCTCTGATGAAGCTGGAAGGGCACATGTAAATTGGGCTGAAACCGGAATGGGGGACTCCTACTCCTTCCCAAAATCTAGACCATGGAACCCACAGGATCATGAGGATGCTGCTTCTGGTCAGGAATGGTATAAGGAGAGAGCTCATTGAGTCCTGGGAGAAAAAGGTCAAGAAGATAGAGTGGAGCCTCTTTCCCACTGCAGAGACACCACAAACCCTGCTGTATTAGTCAGCTTTCCATTACTATGACAAAATACCTGAGATAATCAACTTATAAGGAGGAAGTTTCATTTTGGCTCATTGTTTCAGTCCATTGGTTGTTGGCCTATTGCTTTTGGGCCAATGGCAGAACAGTACATCATGGTGGGAGCACAAGACAGAGGAAGCTGCTCACCTCATAGTAGCCAGGAAGCAAAGAGACAGAAAAAGGAAGAGCCAGAGCCCTAATATCCCCTTCAAGGGCACGCCCCCAACGACCTCACTTCCTTCCACTCGGCCCCCATCTCCTTAAGGTTCCACCACCTCCCAGTAGCACCATGGACAGAGGACCAAGCCTTTAACTCATGGACCAAAACATACCACCCGCCTATCAGTAAAACACAACTAAACCAGTCCTCTAGTGACAAGACGAGTAAGAGGCAGGGATTGGGAACAGCATTTACCCTGAACCCTTCCCAGAGCAGAAGACATGAGAGTAAAACCTCCCCACTCTGTCAGTCTTCACCTGTAAAATGAGAAGCTGGAGCACAGAGGCAAGAGGTGGCATAGATGAACTAGAATAATGGCTGAGTGACAAAATGAGTGGATTCAAGAAGTACCTGGCTGCAGAGCAGAGAAGAGAAGGAGAGGTGGGTGCATCTGGTTTAGAGAAACTGAGGGTGATCCCCTCGGGGGTAAAGACCCTGTCCTATTCATTTCTATAGCATCCAGCACAGATGGAGCCTGGCTCAAGGTCAGACTCAATCAGTATACGCTCAATGAACAAGAGAATGAGCGGAAGGGCCTGGCTTAGCATCATCCTGAGACAGGAGGCTCACGGGGCCTTGATTCGTAAGGCTCCAGGACTTGATTCATAAGCCTGGTGCTGATGCAGGGATATTAGCTCTTGTTATATCCATTCATTTTGACTCCCAATCACATAATTAACAGCCAAGACAGCAGCAGTTTCTATAATAGCATTTGTGGGGAGATCACAGAACTAGAAATAATTTACTCAAGAGATCAGCGTGTTTCAGCTCAATCACTTGCATGGCCACAGACCTCAGAACTGGGAGTATATTTGAAATGTAGCCTGAAACCCTGGGCTCCTGACTCACATGCCAGGGCCCTTTCCCTACAGCACAGGCAGGGACAGAGGCCACTGTGGAGGCAGAGCCATACACAGCACCGGCCTCGGTGAGGATGCCACCTAAGCCAAGATGAGAGCTCCTGTTATGAACTGGGCCTGAGAGCTTCCCATCAGCACGTATGAGCTTCCCATGAGCACCAAACGACCAGTAGCCTCTTCTTGGACTTCAAAACCAAATGCCAGAATACACAAATATATATATATATATATGAGTGCCCTCTCTCTATCTCAATCTCTTGGCAGCTGGACCAGTGAATTCAAGTGACCAATACCCCTGGGTCAAGGTTCAGCAAACACTTCTCCAAGGATGTATTGTGCAAGTTGAGTCCTGAAAGACAAGGAAGCAGAAGTTTACTTGAGAAAGAGGGTAGGGTAGAAGCCCCCTACAGGAAAAGAGAACCGCATTTTCAACATCCTTGAGGTGAGAGAGCCTATTTCTCCAGAACAATGATCTAAGTTCTATCAATGGAAGGGGAGGGAAGTGCGGAAAAGATATCTGATTCCTCCCCTTTTCGATATTCCAAAGTTCTTTTCAGCAGATCATTAAAATGGGAGATGCTCCATAAAAATAAATTTGGGGGATGCTATAGACTCCTCTTGACAATTCACATGGCTCGTTAACTATATAAAGGCTTTGAGAAGTCTCGCCATAAAGAGCACGAGTCTCCCAACTTCTGTGATGACTTTTTTGATCAATATCTATTTAGCATTCCGCAGAACATACATCAGGAAAAGATTTCCATAAATTAAGTTCAACAACCACGTCGAAAGCACCGACTCTGATATCGTCCCCCAGGAGCAAAAGCTCTTTAATATAACAGTCTATTGCTGCAGGTTTCCTGTGCATTCCCATAAGCATGGCAAACACCCTGGTCGAGCCCCAGGCTTACAGCCTCCATCCCTAAGACAAGGGCCACGTGGAACGAAGCACATACTCACCATTTGATCCCCAGGAAAAAGAAGAAGGAGGCATGACTGGAGCTAGCTTAACCGAGATTTACTTCACCGGCATCCTTTGGAATGGATATCCTGCATGATTGAGCCGGGCTTTGTTCAATTCTCAAAGCAATTTGCCAGGAGTGAGAAAGGAGCGCTTAGTAAAGCAAGTTGGTCAGTCCTGGATGATTACTTCTTATTCCAAAACAATTACTATAAAGGTAAAATGGGTTATGTTGCTGTAAAAAATATGACTCTCTCCAAACAATAGCATATGAATTCCCAGCAAGAGTCAGGAGGCCACGGCCAAGAGCAGGCCAGGCGTAGGATCTATGGGGAAGACACTTCTGGCCTAGCAACCAGGACCCGCTGAGAACAAAATTAAAATAGATAAGGCAGAGCTAAATAAGCAGGGGACACGGGAGAGTGACGGGGTACCCTGAGACAAGCTCCCATTTAGCAGTGTGAGCCCATCCCTGAGGCATAGCAAAGACACCATCCAGTAGTCTCCTTCTACCTGAACCCCCAGACCCATTGAGGCTCCTAAAAGACTAGAACTAAGCAGCACTTCTGAGCCACAGCTCTAGAGGCAATTTGGGCTAATACGTTTTTGTTGTGGGGGGAAGTTCAGTGCATTATAGGACATTTAGCAGCATCCCTGGCCACCACCCCTAAATGACAATGGCAATCCCTCCTCCCTGCAAGTTGTGACAACCCAAACTGTCTCCAGACATTGCCAGATGTTCCCAGGCCTAGGGTGGGACGTAGCAGGGGTGAGGTGGGAGGAATCACCCCTGGTTGAGGACCACTGAACCAAAGCCCCGCTGAGTCCCTGGATCCAGAACATCCCCAAGAGAAAACAGACTCAGAGGTTGTGGCTGCTGGCTGTGGGCACTAAGGGAGTGGATAGGTCAGAGTCCCAGAACATGCTGCCCTGTGACTGGCATCACAGCCTAGTGTCCTTGGGCTCTGCAGAGGACAGCCAGCATAAGGAATTGAAGCCATCAGATGTTAGAGAGCCTTCCAGCAAGCCAAGAAAGCTGTTGCAGGAACCCTGGCTTCCCCTGCCTCGCTTCTGGTCATTCCTGTGCTATCAGTGGGAAGGCCACTAAAATAGAAGGGTGTCCTGTAAGACTCAGGGAGGCCCCCGTAGGAAGAGTAGGAGACCGCTTCTCAAAGCTAAAGATGGTCACAGTTCCAACAGATGATGCTGATAGACAGTGGCCTGAGTCGAATTCCCACAATTTATGCATGAGCTCCCATACTGACCCCCACCGATGTTGAATGCAGGCGGAGGGCTTCGGCCTGGCGTTGGATGCTGTGATAAGGTCCTGATCGGACTTCTGTCCTATGTGGCTTCACTTCAGCCACCCCAGCGTGCTCGTCACTCTAAAATGAAGAAAACAGCAATAGCCGTTGGAAACTGTGTATAAACTATGGATTTTGTTGAGCCATTAAGGCAGGGAAGCTGCTTTTCTGGGAACACCTGGGTGAAATTCCCTGGTTGAGAAAGCCCAGATCATGCTGGTGCCCTGCCTTAGCTCATAGCCACAAGTTCAAATGCAGCCTCCCGGAAAGGGGCATAACCTGCCAAGCCCCAAACAACCTGTTTCCCCCATTCTTATCCTGTTTACCTCAAGAAGTCGGCCACACTGAAACCACTGATGCATTCCCCCTTAAAGAAAGAATTGGTGCCTTTTTTGGTTGTTCAGATTCAGTTCCTATGAGGGCTGGAAGACCCACCAGGCACCCCATTTTTTATTTTTTTATTTTTTTGGAACCAGGGATTGAACTCAGGGACACTCGGCCACTGAGCCACATCCCCAGCCCTGTTTTGTATTTTATTTAGAGACAGGGTCTCACTGAGTTGCTTAGGGCCTCGCTAAGTTGCTGAGGCTGGCTTTGAACTCGCCATCCTCCTGACTCAGCCTCCCAAGTCGCTTGGATTACAGGCGTGCGCCACCATGCCCGGCTCCGTTTTTTAAATCTATCTTCTCTCTTTGTCTTTTATTCCTTACTGATTATTTTCAGACTTTAATTTTCCCAGGCAGCTCACACCTCCAAGCAGGAATCTGCTCCACGGGGTTGCTGATAACCCCAGCAACAGCCCCTTTGCTGAGTTGTCTCAAGATTCAAATGTCATGTGTGTGAAAGCAAATGCAGAGTCACAGGCAGATGGAGGCTGTCTTTATTAACTCAAGAGGTATCATGAAATTCAAAAAGCAAATAAATTTTAATTTGCTTTAAAGCTGATGCCAAGCTGGGTGCAATGGAGCACGCCTGTAATCCCAGAGGCTCAGGAGGCTGAGGCAAGAGGATCGCGAGTTCAAAGCCAGCCTCAGCAAAAATGAGGCACTAAGCAACTCAGTGAGACCCCGTCTCTAAATAAACTCCAAAATAGGGCTGGGGAGGTGGTTCAGTGGTTGAGTGCCCCTGAGTTCAATCCCTGATACCAAATTAAAAAAGTAGATGCTAAGGTACTATTTGCAGAGAAGACTGGAAAGGAATATTTGCTTTGAACATAGTAACTAAGGGTACCTGAGTTGGGAAAAAAAAAAAAAAAACATGAGGCAGTGTTTTTAAGATTTTTAAGAGTGATTTATTAAAATACCTCAAACTTCTTAGATACATAAAGAAAAATAGCATTGCTCTTCAAAGTGGTCCTTTCTGGGTCTTTCTTCCCCATATCTTTAGATCTTTATTCTCTTTTCCTCCATTCACCTCATTTCCATGGTTGCTCAGGCCCCTGAAGTGCCCTTAATTGTCATCACCAGCCTCATCCAGAGCCACTAAGAAGCATTTAACTGCTCATGGCACCATACCAGGTACTGTACCGAGAAAATTACTGTTGGTGGAGGAGAGAGGAAGGGAGGAAGAGAAGAAAGGAGGAACAGAGGGAGAGAGGGAGGTAATGAACAGAGGGGAAAACTGAACCTGACCCCTCCAAGGCTTTAAATCTCGGCCTAGACATCTCAACCTGGAATCAGAAGCAGGGACTGACCTTGACCAGGGACCTAGCCTGTGGCAGGGACTGTGCTGGGTGCTTCAGATAGAATTCCTGAGTAGGGCAGCCTCAAAGCTTGATCCCTGTAGTTCAGTCCATTCCTTGATTCATTCACTCGGCCAGGGTTTACTGTGTGTGTCTCTCTATGTGCCAGACATAGAATAGGTAACAAAAGAAGCAAACATTTATATAGGGCCTATTGTTTCCCAGACACTGTTTTATAATGTTGATTCAATCGTGATAACCTTATAAAGAAAATACTATCATTGTATCGCAATGTTACTGCTAAGAGCAGTTATGGCCCAAAGTCACATCCTAGTGTGGCAGGCAGGCTCTCCGATGGCCCCCGCCGACCCCTGCCTCCTGGTATCTACACCCTGTGTCGTCTCTTCCCTTGAGTGTGGGCCGGCCTGGTGACTGCTGCTAACCAGGAGAATACAGCATGGGCGACAGGCTGTCACTCTGAGATTAGACTCTGTGAGATTGTGACTTCCATCTTGCTGGCAAACTCCCTCTCTTGCTGGCTTTGATGAAGAGACTCCTGGGTCAGGGAGCCCCGTGGCAGCCCTGTGGCAGCCTCCAGCCAACAGCCCACAGGACGCTGAATTCTGCTAACACCCTCGTGGGCTTGGAAGCAGATCCTGCTCCAGTGGAGGCTTCAGAGGAGACCCCAACCCTGGCTGACACCTTGATTGACACCATGTGTGAGACAGCTCATTTCTCCTGAATTCCAGACCCACAGCCACATGCATGATTTCAACCACTAAGTGGCAGAGACAGGGCTTGTTCTCAGCCAGTCTCCTTCCCAAGTCTATGTCCTTGACCACTGCACAATATCACCTTTCATATCTAAGGGGATATTCCATTTGGGGGAAAAAAATGTGTCAACATAAGTTTGGAAATGTTGAAGATTAACATTGCAAGAAGTGAAGTTCTACAGTAAAGAAGTGTCTTTCTCTCTGCCTGACCCAGTGTTGCCCATCCTTACCTGATCGTGGAACTCTTCCCACGGCACCTAGGGAACCCAACAAACCAGGACTCCATCCTTACAAGGCATTTTGGAAATGCTAAACAAGCATATCTCCTTTACAAGTAAGGTAAATGAGACTCAGAAAGATTAAATAATTTTTAGAAGTCACCCATCAAGGGGGCAATCCCGAATCTGTGATCTGATTTGAAGATCCATGCTTTTCCCACTTACTGACTGCAAATGGGAAGGGCAAGTCAAATGGCCTGGAGGGGTGGGTGGGGATGCACTGGCCATTGATGGAGAAGAAATAGCCTGAAGCAAGCATCCGGTTCCTGAGCACCAGGCACTGTTAGACCTCAGCCAGCCAGAAAGCAGCCAGCCCCACATCTCGAAGCAGCCAGTCCCCCAGGGATGTCACCTACACACTGGGAGAAAAGGAAGCTCATCTGCGGCCACAACTACAAAATGATTGGGGTGAGAAGTGGCAGGTGGAAAGGTATGGTCTAGTGAGTAAGTGAAAGAGCACCCAGAACCCGTGTCCAAGGCACTGCCCCCCCCCCCCCGCACTTTCCTCTACACTTTATCTGCTTGCACAAATAGGTCCCAAGACCCTGCAACCTACAGACTTGCAATCCACAGGCTGGGTGGCCAGCTAGAATCATTCCCTGTTTGAGGGAGCTTAGTGTTAATCACAGCTAATTAACACACCCTGTGAATACACCTCTGAAAAAATAACAGGAAGGAAGGAGGAACATTGCCAAGAGACTGCACTGTTCCAGGCTAGCATTTATTCCAAACAATCTTGTGAGGTGGAGACTCTTTCCTCTCCCATTTTGTGGATGAGAAAACTGAGATGCAAAGAGATCACAGCTTCTGCTCCAGGTAAGTAAATGGGAGAGCCATGTTTCAAGCACAGGTGAGTCTGACTCCACAGCCCAGGATTCATTTAAATGCAGTGTGAGGCAGGTGAAGTTTGGAAGAAATCTTTCCCCTCTCTCTCCACCCTTCACATAAAGGTGATGAAAAATAGGTGGGTAGGGAGCATCTGGAAAACTACCATCTCTTCAGCACGTGGAATGCTCAGCCCTTTCCAGCCTTTCTGTTTCCAGATGCTTAGGAAGACTCTAGAAAGGAACATTTTACCCTGTCTGTGGACACCTCTGCATGTAAGGTTTGGGTTTCCTTTTAATAATGAAGTGACAGGAGCTACACTTCCTGAAATAACAGAGGGGGCCTCTTGTCATCCACGATGTCTCAGCAGCTGCACAGCTCAGACAGAGCCAGTCCGTCAGCAGCAGAGGTTCTGCCTTGTACAAAGCTGTGGTTTGGTACTCCGCTGGCATACCAACACAAGTGGGATCCACAAACAGCCCTTCGTGCAGACAGGCTGTGAAAGCAGATGTCTTAGTTAATATTCTACGGGCTACTTCTAGACTCACATTTCCTTTAGAGAGAGAGAGAGAGAGAGAGAGAGTGTGTGTGTGTGTGTCCGTTTGCAAGCTTTGTAAAACTCAATCACCCCTTGATGGGCAAATAACTATGAATCACTCCATCAATTCACAAAGGAACACAGAAGAGGAGATTTGCATGCAATGATTTTGCTCCTGTCTCTGTACCAGGCACTGAACATACATTATCTTTTGTGATGCCTGATTTGCCCACCTGCTAGCTCCAGTTTACAGATGAGAAAGGGGAGGCTCTGAGAGGTTAAGCTATTTGTACAAGAACCTACATGCAGCAAGTCCATGGCCAACCCAGGATCTCACCCAGATCAGTCTGGCTGTAAAACACACACCCATGCTCTGCACCATACTCCTTCCTGAAGGAGAGACAGGAAAAGGAATTGGGAGCAAATATTAATGGACTCCGATTGTATGCAAAGTGTCAATGCTGGCCGCTGTACACATTCAGTCCTTATAGCAATCATGCAACATAGATCTTACTATACTTTTTCACAGATGAGAAAATGAAAGCTCAGAGATGTTTAGTCAATTGCAAGATCCACTGTGTTCTGAACCAAGGTCTGACTCCAAAGACTCTCCCCTCATGCCCAGCCTTCCACCCCCACTTCACCCATCTCCACCCCATCCCAGAAGTACTGACCCAGAGGTATAAAAGCAGGGATGGGGCTAGCCTGGTTGCTTGGACACCAGCACACCCAGGGGGTGTGGGGAACACATGTTCCATCCTACAGTGGTGGTTTAAAGATGTAAGGATGGATTTGGGTGACGGCTAAGAAGAGTGGGATTTGGAGCAGTATTTATGCACCGATGAAGGAAAGGCATGGGCTAAGGAGAAGACATAATGTTGCCTCTGGCCTAGTTACTCTGCTTGCTTAGCTTCATTGGTCCAATCTGTAAAGTGCAGTCAATCCAATTGCCCTGGATGTACAGGTGGAGGGAGAAGAGGTTTCCAGAGAAAGCATTGCACTAAAGCAAGTGTCTTTGGCCCAAAGCCAAGTACACTCAAGCACCGAGTGGCCCAAGGAGTGATCCCGTTCTGCACAGACCCATTCTGTCCACTTAACCTCACCCACCTCACACTCCTCTCCGCTCTGTTCTCAAAGGTCCACAAATGTTATATTATAATTTCTAATTTGTTTATTTTTACTGAGATAGAAACCAATTTGGTTTTTCCTTTGGTTTGGTTGTTCAGATTATATTATGTGATTCCCAGTTTTTGTTCACTACATCGTTTTAGGGAAATGTCTTAGAATAAGAGAACATGCTTTTAAGGGTTTCAAAAATGAGCCTGCATGCTCTCTCGGGAGGTAAGAGGTCTTTGTGTTCGTCCCTCTGTGTGTTCCCTTTGATCCCTGCCCCGCGGTGAGCCGTCAGTCCCTATCACATCACCCATCTATTTGTTCATTATGTCTTTCATTCACTAAAATGGATTTATTTATTTTTTCATTTAACAGCTACCGAGTTACAGACTGTCTTGGTTGCTTAGGAAACACGGTCATGGATGAGCAAAAAATAGACACTGTCCTTCTCCTCCTGGAATTTAGAGTTTAGTGGAGGAGAAGGAAATTAATCTATTAATCACATGCAAAAAAATGTATAATTAAAAACCATGATAAGGGCTTGGAAGGAATAGTACATGATACTTTGAAAGCAAATAACAGACGGGCTTGACCCAACAGAAGAAAACGATGTTTGAGGTGAGAGCTAAAGAATGGGGCAGGAGTGGAGGTTCAGGCACACAATCAGAGTCGCATTTGGTAAAGATCCCTGCATAGTGTGGGGAGCAAGTTGGAAATGGCAGCAGTCACATTCCAGGAATGCGAGGAGAGGGGACAGGAGGCTGGCACAGCCCCCCAGGAGAAAGGACATGCCACCTTTGTCGAAGGTGGGGGCTACAGGGTGGAAAGGAGTGGACTGGGGTCTGAGCTGTTCTGGCCACATTGCTGACAGACTCCATGACTCGTGGCTTTGGGTCTGGACATGCCCATTCATTGAACTTACCATTGTGCACCCAGCACAGTGCCTAATGACATGAGGGACACAAAGGCAGCACTGGTCTCACCTTTACCCCAGTGCCCATATCAGACCAAGGCCAGATTCCACAGTCTCCCATACAAAGCATGGCTACACCTGTAAGTCCAATGTGAAAGCTACAACCACTCCCCTGACTGTTCCAAACCCTGGCCAGAATGCATCCCATGTTCACCAAGCTCCATTCTGGATTCAGTGGTGTAGAGGTGGATGTTCCCTCCCACACACCCAAATGGCCACTCTGACCCACAGCTTTGCTTATAGCCACCGTCTCAGATCCTTTGGCTGGCAGTGACCTTGCTCTCGGCATCCTTTCTGCTCTGGTTCCTAGGGGCTTCTCATGCATTGCCTGTAGCCCCACCTCAGCCGTGCACCTGGTGCCTGCACCTGATGGCTAAACTCGGCTCTCCCGGTTTCAGTCCTTGCACTCTCCAAGGTCAGTACTCTGATCCACTGTCAGGGAAGGAGTCTCTGACTAAATCAATTGCCAGAAAGCTCAGTGGGGTCTGGAGGGGTAGCTCAGTCATGGAGCACTTGCCTAGCATGCACAAGACCCTGGGTTCCATCCCTAGCACTTCAAAAAATAATAAAAGTCCTGTGACAGAGAGTATGAGTACATCGGTGTGTGGCTGTTTTCATTTGTTTGTGGGGAGAAAAATAAACAAGATAGAATATGATAATCACCTAGATGATTCATGATTGCCTGAAAGCAGGAATGAGAAGGTTTGGATTTTTCCAAATAGGTAGATTTTCTCCTCAGAGACTATTTACCAGGTTCTAGAGAAAAGATCAGGTGAGTCCTCATTTAGTTATTTTTAACTAAGTGACATCAGGGAGTTTAGATAAGCTGGGTTGGTTAAGGGCCCCTGCATTCATTCCCCAGTACCAAAAAATAAAAATAAAAATAAAATTCCCAACAGGGCTATTATGAGGCCCAAATGGAGTCGTGGCGAACCCAAGGCACTGGAGAGGGCAGGGCCTGTCACTGTCCGCAGGTCTTCAGGCTTATTTTGAACCTCAGTCCTCACACTCACCTTCTCTGAGCCAGTTTCCTCTGCCCTCTGTTTAATGGGGTGCTTTGACCAGCACTCTTCCCCAGGGGCCTGATGGATACTGTCCCTCTTCTCTTTCAACCAGAGGAGAAGGGAGTGTGGCATTCAGGTCCCAGAATTCCAGACTGGAGGGCACCTTCCCTGGCAAGGCTCCTTGGCCCTATCCATTCATTCATTTGATAACAGTTTAGGAGAATTGAGTTTCTGGTGGACACAGAAATAAGAAAACAAGATCACACCCATAGACAAGTATCCTTCCTATCAGGCAGGTGCTTGTGTGAGACATACTGGTGACAGTGAGGAGATGCAGCCAGGGGTCCAGGAAGTTCACAGGGAAGGTGAAGCTTGCAGGGGGCATGGGATAAGTGGCGTCAACCCGGACCACGAGCAGCTGCTAAGGACAGGAGGCCTTTCTCCTATCAAAGGGAGCTATATTGGAAACTAGAAAGAATCTTCCCCTTCTGCCTTTCTTCGGGTATTTTCCTGTTGGGTCAGAGAATTTTTTTATCACAGAAGAATCAAACACCCTTGGACTGGAAAGAGAGACAGCTCACTCATGCATGTTCTCTTGAAAGCATGTTCCTGTAAAACCAGTAGCCTGGTAACAGCCTGCAGAGGTCATCTTCTTCTTTTCCTTCTTCCTTTGTTTCACTTTCAGCTGAAATAGACAAACGTGATACACACCACCAACCTTGAGCAATTACACATCCACAAACCCAGAGCTGAGAAACTGGATCGTCAACCTTTTTTTTTTTTTTTTTTTTTTTTTGCAGTAATCACACACACATGATAATCGAGGAACAAAGAAATTAGCAAGCTATTCAAATTATATTCATAACTCCATCCCTGGCATTTACTTGGAAATATTAAATACCTTCAAGGCAAATCACTGAAGTGGCTGAGCAATCTCTCCTGCAATATTTAACGATGCTTATAAATCCTAAAACCCTTACGGGGCCATTCCTGACAGGAGATGGAACGGTGTTTGATGTTTTTGAAATCGCGAGTGCTTAATTATGTCTAACGAAGTTGGTTATCAATAAAGTGGTAAGTCCATGTTTCAAGTCAGCTTGTCTTTTCCTTTGTTATTTGGGATAACCAGTTTGAATGGGCTTGGCAAATGTTTTATGTAAAAGTCTGAAAGTAAATATTTTAGGTTTTGCTGGCTAGAGTCCCTGTCACATCTACTCAACTCCATCACTGCAGGGCAACGGCAGCCACAGATAACCTAGAAGTGAATGAGTGGGCCTGTGCTCAATAAAACTCTATTTATAGACAGCAAAATTTGAAATTTGTGTAATTTTTACATGTCCTGAAATACTATTATCTTTTTGATTTTTTAACTTTTAAAAATGTTTTAAAAAAACATTTTTAGATTGTAAGCCATAAAGAAACAAATAGCAGGTGGATTTAGCCTGTGGGTCATAACTCACTGACCCCTGATTTTGAATAATATGGTTGGCATGTATTTGAACAGTTAGAAAGAACATAAAATTTTCCTTCACAGGCCCTTAAACTGGCCATTCAGGGAAGATCCTTCACCTTCCTGGGTCTCTGGGTTTTTTTTTTTTTTTCTCTAAAATGAAGATAATTAGAGGGCCACGGTAAGGATTAAATAAGGTGGTGTCTGTAGGGTAGTCAGAAGTTTGGGGGGAATCCAGAATGACTGAGTTCAGGAGGATTTTGAGGCTCCATAAATACCAGCTCTTTCTTTCCCATCCTTTAAAAGTACCTTACTGACCTATATTTTTTGGTTATTTCTCTTTCTTTCTATTTTTTTTTTTTTTTGAACCAGGGATTGAACTCAGGGACACTCAGCCACTGAGTCACATCCACAGCCCTATTTTGTATTTTATTTAGAGGCAGGGTCTCACTGAGTACTAACGGCCTCGCTAAGTTGCTGAGGCTGGCTTTGAACTCGCGATCCTCCTGACTCAGCCTCCCAAGTCGCTTGGATTACAGGCATGCGCCACCACGCCCGGCTCTTTCTTTGTATTTAATCTTCCCCAGGAGCAACAAATTAAGCAATGAGACAATAAATCTGCTCCTGAGAGCAGGAGAGCCAGCCCCCTCCTTTATATGAACCCTCCCAGCCTGACCCCTTCCCTCCCAGTGCAGGTGACCTAAGCTGGCCCCTGGAGGCTGGGGATCAGCTACTACTAATATCAGGGAGAGAGAATGAATGAAGCCACAAGTGATTGATCAAGCCAATGCTATTATCTCCCTATGAAGGCATCCCATTAGAGACATGGATCTCTTGGAGGGAATTTACACCTGCCTCATCTTTCTTAGCAAAATGCCACCCACTCATCCCCCTCCCTCTCAAGAACCTCAAGGTTTATCTGTCACAAGCTGTAGAGGTCCAAGCATCCTCCACCAAACTAATGGTGTCCCTCTGGCTGGGTAGGGTCAGGGAGCATCTCTCCCCATACTGGAAAGAAAAAGGGAGTGATGAGGCTCAGGAAGAAACGAGAAGACCTGGAGAATGGTATCTAAGTGGGATCTTCAGAACTGTCCCACACGGGTTCTTTCCATCTGAGAAACTATCTAGAGGTTATTTTGAAGAGACATGCTCCAACCTACTGCCTCTTAAGGAATGGGATCTGACCCTCCCATATCAAATGCTTCATATCAGATCTCAAGAATGTCCACCAAAGTCTTTTCTCACTGGCCGACACATCACAGTTGAACAGGTGCATCGGGAAGAATTAATGATATGTAGAGACGATATGGATTGAGAATTAGTTCATGTCCAAGTTTCTGCCACTTACTGACCCTGAACTGACATCTCTGATCAGTATCTGAAAACTTCTAAAGCTAGGGGAAGATGGAGATAATGACTCATAATGTTGTGGGATCTGGTGAGATCACCCATGAAACAGCTGGGGTTTTCCGTGAGTACTTCTTCAAGGAAGGTACCTCTGATCATAAATTCCTCTGCAAAGGTTTATTCTTTCAGCGAGTTGCTTAAGGGCAGGGACTGCCTCCAGGAGCAGCTGGCAGGGTGCCTGGTCCTAGAAAGCTCTCAGTAAGAACTTATAGATCACCTGTACATGGGCTTGGAATCTACTTAGAGAAGGAATCGATGGTCCTGCAGAATGTTTGCTAGGGCTATTACAACAACAACAAAAAAGACTCAGGGGCTTCAAAAACAGGACTTTATTTTTCTAGCAGTTTTGGAGGTTGGAAATCGCATCAAGGTGTTGGCAGTTCTGGTTTCTTCTGAGGTTTCCCTCCTTGGCATGCAAATGGCAGCCTCTTGCTGTCTTCACATGACCCTCTCTTTGCCTCCATGTTGTCTGTGTCCTCACTGCCTTTTCTTTTTAAAGACACCAGTCACTAAGGCCCAGTCATATAATCTCGTTTCACCTTAATTACTGTTTTAGAGGTGCTATCTCCAAAGACATTCACATTCCAAGGTACTAGGAGTTTAGACTTTAACATATGAATTCGGGGAGTTGCAGTTCAGCCCCTTAACAGTCACCCATTGCAACCCCCCTCTTTCTGCTTTGTCCTTTAAGCTTTGCTTTTTGGGATCTTTATGTCAAGCCAAAATTGGAGACACCACACTTGGTCACTATCACCTCAGAACCCACCACCTAGAAGGTCTTCCATGACTGACCAGCTCTGACTCTGACTGGGCTTTGGTTTTGGATCCTTGCCAAAGATTCACTTTGCCTCTGACCACTGCTTTGTTTCTTGAGGCAAGCATGGGGAAGCTGGTAGGACTCTCTCCTTACCCTGGGTGCTCTCTTTACCCCCTTGCAGGCCTGTGCACTTAACACTTGGCCCCTGCACATACTTGCAGGGCCAGATACTCCCAGCCCTTGACCAGCCTGAGCTCCTCAGGCCCCAGCTGAGATACAACTGGGGGGCCTGTGTTCTCCTCCCTGAATCCCTGAACCCTGGCTTGCTCTGGCCTCTGAGATTCATCTACTCTTTTTATTTTCTGCCCACCTAACCTGCAATCCTTCAGGCTGTAATGATATTTTAAAGAATGAATATGTTTTCCCGCCATTCATTTTCCCCTGTCTCTCACTACCATGGCTTCTCCTCTTAACACCCATTCCCCCAGCACACTACAGCTTTCCTATATCCAGGAGGAGAAAAATCTCTTTGGGCCAATCACATCTTCCCCCAAATCTTTCTACTTTACCCCCTGTTCCTGTGGCTTTGGAACTTAATCAGTACTAATTTGCCCCCTCTCTCTTTTGTCCCATCCGGTGCTGGTCTCCTTCCTCTTGGTGAGAATGGAGGCAGGTAGAAAGTCCAGGATAAACAGGGAATGGGGGAAATCTCACTGGTCACCTCCTTACCTCATCACCTTTCACACGCACATGAGGGTCTTTGTTTCTGACCCATCTCACTCTCTCAGAGCCTGTATGTCTGTTGAAATCCTACCCTCCAAGTTGATAGTATTAGGAGATGTGGCCTCTGGAGATAATTAGGTCTGAGGATAGAGCTGTCATGATGGGATTTGTGCTTTTCCTTTCTTTCTTTATTGTGTGTGTGTGTGTGTGTGTGTGTGTGCGCGCGCGCGCACGCGCACGCGCACCTATGGTGGTTCTAGGGATTGAACCTAGAACCTTGCACAATAAGCAAGCAATCTACCTTTAGGTACATCCTTAGACCTTCTCATTTTATTTATTTTATTTATTTATTTATTTGTTTATTTTTTATTTTTGAGACAGCATCTCACTCAGTTACCGATGCTGACCTTAAACTTGCAATCCTCCTGCTTCGGCCTTCCTATCACCACACAAGGGTCTGAAGAAGTCTCCAAGAACAGAGAAGACCAGTCCTTGAAACTTCCATGTTCTTGACCATGTCACATAAAGAAATTTAAGGGTATACCAGATATATGAGTGACAGCAGGAGATTTTATATAAAGGGACAATACACTGCCAAGGATGGGAGTGCCAGCAATCTGAGAGAGTAAGTCACCCCCTAGTGCCTTTATTTAAAAGAAAAGCGGGGCAGAAAACACAGAAGGCTCACTAGCTCTCTTTACACTGTGTGAGAATACAAGAGGTCAGCAGTATGCCACAGGGTAAGGACCCTCCCCTGGAGGCTGTGGCAGCACCCTGATCTCAGTCTTCCAAACTTCAGAACTATATGACTGAACCCAGGGCCTTGCGCATGTGAGGCAAGCACTCTACCAACTAAGCTACAGCCCCAGCCCATGCCTTTGGTTTTAAGCCACCTAGTCTATGGTCATTTTGTTTTACAACCATGACTGATACAGACAGCACCACCTGGAGAAACACAAAAGGCTCAGTCTCTTCCTTAGCCAGGAAGGCCCTTCTACCCGCTCCTTCAGTGAAGCCCAGTCACCCCTGGGGGAGGCAACTATACCCTGGCTTCCCCACCTGGCTTTAGCACCTCCTCATCCATTTTCTCACAGAACCCTGTGCACACCTCTATCTCTATCTTAGCACCCCCAATTGGTGTTCCTTTAGCTCAAGTGTGCACCATTTTCATATTGACTATAAGCCTCTTCT
The DNA here is from genome assembly GCA_020662805.1 of Glaucomys volans. Lineage (NCBI taxonomy): Eukaryota > Metazoa > Chordata > Mammalia > Rodentia > Sciuridae > Glaucomys > Glaucomys volans. The sequence continues at coordinate 430,386 of JAJEJO010003974.1, read as the reverse complement.
TGCATATTCACCAGCATCCAGCACCAAACTGGTACACTGAATGAATGAATGAATCAATCAATCAATCAATGAACGAACGAACAAACGAATGAACGAACAAATGAGCAGGTAAATGGATGAACTAGCAAGCTTCCCTGGAGTAGAATTCCCTGGCATAGAATTCTTCCATCCCTGTTTTGTAGGTTTTGTCCTTCCTCCAGCTCCTGCACCCCAACACAGGACAAAGCTAAAAGGCCATAGCGGCTCCAGAGCTTCCCCGGGGCTAGCCGAGGCTTCCACCAGGGCTTCCTCTGTGCTCCCCTTCTTCTTCTGTGCCATCCTGCTTCCATCGCATTCCTTCCACAGGTGTGCATCTCACCTTAAGCCTTAAGTCTTTGTTACTAATTTAGAAATTTTGAGATAAGAACCCGAAGTACAATCCAGTGCAGTAAATCAACCTCATTAGGTTCATTTCCATATCTAGCAGAATATCAATCATATTTCTATTTACTGGAATGCCCCAGCACCCAGTCCATTAAGGAAAATCTAAATAAACAAGTGTGATCTCTTTTTGGGCTAATATGTCAACATAGACATGCATTAAAAGCATTTTTATACGTGGGCACAGGAAATGTTAAAATGGCCCTGCCCAGGCCTCCAGCAATGCCTGGCATAAAGTCATCAAAATGAATATCATAAAAGTTCCACTGAAGGGGCTGGGGATATGGCTCAGTGGGTAGAGTGCCTGCCTCGCAAGCACAAGGCCCTGGGTTCAATCCCCAGCACCACAAAAAAAAAAATTAAAAAAAAAAAAAAAGTTCCACTGAGAATCCAGGACAAGGGGTACAAAAGCAATACATGACAAAGAGCATCCTCATAATATCCTATAGCACCAAGAGTTAAAAAAAAAAAAGATTCTAAAAACTTCCAGGGAAAAAGGAAAAAAAAATCACATTGAAAGCACATAGAATCAGAGTATGATCCAATTTCTCAATAGTAACTCTGTATGACAAAAGAACAATGGCTCAAAATTTTAAGGGCTTTAATTTTCAGACTCAAGTAGATAATCTCATACACACAAGTGTCAAAAAACTTACCTTCAACACATTCTATTGAAGAAAGTTATTTAAGAACGTTCTAGGAGGGCTGGAGTTGTAGCTCAGTGGTACAGCACTTGTCTAGCATGTGTGAGGCACTGGGTTTGAACCTCGGCACCACATAAAAAAATAAATAAATGAAGATGGTGTGTCCATTTACAACTTAAAAAAAAATTAAAAAAAAAAAATTTAAAAGGGAAAAAAAAAAAAAAAAAAGAAGAAGAAGCTAAACCAAGAATATGGACAAAGTGGGAGCCAGAAACAGTGGGAAACAACCATGAGAACAGCCAAGGAGTGCAAATGGAGCAGACAAAGGATTCCGGGGAAAGAGACATTTGATCTAACAGCATGGCTGGAGGAAGAAACAAAATCAAAGGAAGACATGATGTGATAGTGGAAGGCAATATAACAAATTAAATGTAATGAAAACACACAACTTCCTTTTCTAGTTCATCAGATTTATTCAGTCATAATAACAGAAATACCTAAATGTCTGTTGTGAGAATCAGGGGAGGGGGACAGGTGCAGTAGCAACAAGTCTTCATCTTAAACATTTCAGAAAGAAGTAAACAGAAAATGTCTTAAGATGATAAATCCTAAAATAGCAGTATAAACATATTATTCAGAGACAGGGAAGTGATTCTCAGAAGAAGGGGTTAAGGGATTCCACGTGGCTGCCTCTAAGGTCTAAAACTGAGGATTAGGAGGAGTGAGGAGAGACCATTTATACATTTTAAGCCTTTCAGTGCCATGTGATTTTTTTTTTTTTTTTTTTTTTTTT
>JAJEJO010003974.1:383861-428429 GCA_020662805.1 Glaucomys volans | reverse complement strand
GGGCGTGTGCCACCATGCCCAGAGGTCATGTGATTTCTTAACCATTGTTGCCTTGATAAAAAGTTTTAAAATCTGATTAATAGGACATCTACCCTTGTAGAATGTCCCTCCTTAAAACCTGGCTTGTTGCCTAGCTGCAGCTGAAAACATGACCTGGAGCTTAGCTGCTCCAGTCCTGGCCTCCTCCTAATATTTAAAATGGTTTCAACTATCAAAATGCCTACAGATCCCTTGGTTTTACTCTTGTAATTACTGTACAGAAAATTTCAGAAGAGTTTGAATGCTTGTCATAATCAGACCTTTTCCTGAGTAAGTAGAGACATGATCATTTCCAGGAATTATACATGGGAAAGTTTTTTAAATGTTTTTTTTATTTGTGGTATTGAGAGGGAACAAAATATTTATAATCTTCATTCTTGTCTAAACATTTTACAACATAATATGCTCAACTTTCTTATTATTTGCTAATTTTTCTGAGCTATATTAAAATGTTTTATATGGTGTGTTTCATATGTATGCATATATACATATGAAAATGGACCCAGTAAGAAAATTTAAAATGTGAGAACATTAGGGCTGGGGTTGCAGCTCAGTGGTAGAGTACTTGCCTAAGCATGTGTGAGGTCCTGGGTTTGATCCTCAGCACCACATATAGATAAAATAAAGGTTTTGTGTCCACCTATAACTAAAACAAAATATTTTTTAAACATCAGAACATTAATAAATAAAATCTGAATAAAGATGAATAATAAAATTGATGGACAAGACTATAGGAAACACAAATTAGGTAATGTACTAGGGGTTTGGGGCAATCATTTGCTCTCTTTATAATATTTTGTTCTGGTGGTAAAGTTGTATATATATATAAATATACATATATATTAGACACATTATATATTGCATAATTATTTTTATGTTTATACAAATCTGTTAGGCCAAATTTCAGTATTTGATACACAAAAATTTTGTATTCTTTATATAGAAGATCTGGGAAAATGGCTACAGTGGCATATGTTTGTGTTTTATTTTTCAATTTAAAAAGTTAAACTTAAGTTAAACTCTTCTAAATTGGGTCCTTTTACACAGAGTTGATGGGAATAGAAATTGATAAAAGTTTTTGTTGGGCAATTTAGCCATATCTGTGTGTATTTCAAATTAGTAGTAGTCCCAATATGTCTTACAAACTCAAGACCAGACAAAAAAAGAAATATAACTATGGATGTATAAGTGTGAAGGACTTTAGAAACATGAAAAATAGACCCAGGCTGGCAAAGTATCTACCAAAAGTCAAGCACAGTGCTATGCAAGGCCTTTTAGGTTTTACTGAACTCTTTACACATGTCTTTGAGAAAATTTACTGTCATTTCAGATGTGGAAACTGAGGCTCAGTCATGTACCCAAAGCCAGCTAGCCAAACAGACGCAAGAGCCCTTCACTTCAGAAATTAATACTCCAGAGGTAAGATAATAAAAAACAAGCAACGACCCTGCCAATCCATCAGGCATCAAAGAGAATGAGACCCAATGTTTTTTGTTGAATAAAATGGAATGTTCTTGGTAATTTCTGAAAGCAAGAAGCCCAAAGGCCTTGCATGAGAAGTTATCTTTTGTATAGAGTCCAACAGTGTAAAAACTCATTAGTATTTTTTCAGTAATATTGTATACATTGTCATATAATGCCTTTTATAAAATTAAATCATTCTGAAATTTTCAAATGCATAAACGATAGGTTTTATTTCAAGTTGGAGGAACTCGCAGTTAATTCCATTCATAGTTAACTCCGGCAGAAAGCTCACTGAATGACAGGAACCTTGTAGTCCTCCTGAGGGGTTGGTGTCCTGGCCTCACAGCGACAGGAAAAGGGTGTCTGAAGACTAAGACCGGGCAGAATTCTGACAAGAGGAGGAGCAGCTGGAAGGAGAGAGAATTCACAGACATGGAAGTCATCAGGCAGTCCCCCAGGGAAATAGCATTCATTTCAGAGGCCACTGTAAGAAGGGGAAGGAGCACTGGACTCAGAGTCAGGCCACTTGGGGTCCTGACTGCCATTTACTGACTTTGTGACCTCAGATCAAGTCATTTAACATTTCTGAAAACCAGCCTCCCAGGGGCATAAAGGGGTTAATAACACCTGCCCTCCTACCTCCCAAGGCTGCAGGAAGGATCAGATGAGCAAATATTAACAGCTGGCTTCCATGGAAGGCTTGCTGTGTGCCAGGCAGGGGGTCACTGGCTTTATTCGTCCTAGTACCTCTTAATTCTCCATCAACCCACTGAAGTAGCTTCCATTGCTCTCCCTATTCTACAGGTGAGGAAACAGAGATTTGGAGGATTTAAATGCTTTTCCCAAGTTAAGGTGAACATTAAACCCAAATGGATTGACTCCAGGTTCTGTGCCCTTAACTCTGATGGGCACAACTCTAGAAGGACCCTGTGTACTTAAAACTGCCAATGGAAGACAGGCTGCCTGGAGGACAGTTCCCTCACAGCCAAAGCAGAGGGGATGCTTCAAGGACACCTCCAAGCAAAGGGATGTAAGCAGACTCGAGGATATAGGTCCTCCAATGCTCAAGACAGGACAGACTCAGGGAGGAAGCAAGAGGGGGCATCCCCACCTCATCCCTGATAGCCAGATAAACAGATAAGCTCTCTGGAGAGTAGAGTTCCTGGGCATATCCAGGATTGCAAGTAACAGTCCACATTTTGCAGAGGAAAATTCTTAGAGCACAGACTCAAGGTCTTTGTTGCCTCCCAGGGAGAACAGATAGAGAGCTCCCACAAAGAGACTGGACAGCATGGGGTGCCATAGTAGAAAGAGCTTTAAGTACAACTCAGGATGCCTGGGTCTGAGCATCAGGACCTGGATCCCAAGTTAACTCTGATATTAACGAGTCATGCAACTTGGGACGAGTCACTCCCACCATCAGGACCAGAAGACCTGCAAGGTCCCTACCAAACATGATTCCTAGAGTCCTGTCGTTTCTGCCCTGCCTGGCCCATGGGCACTGGTATAAAGGAAGGGACTTGGCATTTGTAAAGAGCCTACTGTGTGCAATGTACCATCAGAATCTTTTAAAATCTTTTAAAAATAATAGCTATAATATACATGAAGAGCTTACTCTATGCTGGACCCAATGCAAAGTGCTTTATAAATGTGGCAATGCTCTGACAAAAAAAGTTATCCCAAGCTTGGAAATAAAATTCACTCCCTGCCCTTTCAAAGTCCTATTACAGCATTGTCTAAGAAGAGGTATACAGGGTTGGGGGTGCAGCTCAGTGGTAGAGTACTTGTCTAGCATGTACAGGGCCCTGAATTTGATTCCCAGCATCTCTTTCAAAATAATAAGAACCAAGGCTGGGGTTCTCAGTTGGTAGAGTCCTTGCCTTGCAAGCACAAGGCCCTGGGTTCAATTCCCAGTGCTGCAATAAATAATAAATAAATAAATAAATAAATAAATAAATAAGAACCATGATAGTATTCTCTGTCATCAAACTGAGAGGGAAGTTGGGGCAGGTAGAATCATCAAAGAGCCTAAAGAGCAATGATCTACAGGAGACCCAAGAGCTTCACAGAGAACCTGGGGCTCCAAATAAAGAGTTGCAATTGAAAAAAAAAAAAATGCACAGGGAGTTTTCACAGTATGAAAGGGAATTCCACAGAGCACAGTGGAGAGCAGGCTCTGGGAGAACAGGGTACAGGGTTGGGGGAGACAGGATGGAACTTCTCTGACTCCTGGCCAACTCTAACTCACTCTCCCAAACTGGGCTTAAACAATGGCTTCCTTGGGGAGCCTTTCAGAACCCTTCAGGTCAGGTTTCCTTATTCTGCTCTTCTAAGTTGGTGGCACTTGTTCAACTTGTAATACCTGCCTAGTGTGTGGTGTCCTCTCCATGAGTGCTTGGAATCCAGTATAAACAGCATGGCACCTGACATACCACAGGTATGGATGCTGTTCAGTGAATGGACAGGTGGATGGATATGGATGGGTGGGTGGGAGGATGGATGTTCTAAAAATCCAGTGGAGGGCCACAGGGGGAAGATATTACATAAGCAGCACAGGTTTGAGGGAGAAGAGGGGACATATAAAAATAACCGTAAATAACCTCCCTGGAACTTCTGGAAATTTGATTTCACTTTAGTATGCCAAGCCCACACAAGCTTCCGGAGAAGAGGCAGGACCTACAATGAGGGAATTTTATCACTGCTTAGCTGTCAATGAGAAAATGCATTTGCCTGCTGCTGGCTGACTCAAAAGTTTCATGGTTTATTTTCAACTCATCATCTATTTTAAAAACTGACTTTTGCCTCTGGCTACCCACAGTCCATCTCTCCTTATGCCTCAACTTTCCCTCTTAAGTTCTTCTTTATAACTTAACCCCTGAAATGGTTTCATTTCCAAATATTCTGACCTGCTGTCTATAGAAACCATCAAAATACCTCAGAGGTTTCATCATTTCCACATTCATATGATAGTTTCAAGACAGCTTCACATCTGAAAGTGGAACAAAAATCTCTCTGTATCAAATCTGTTCAGGTTCTTGATTCAGAATGCAGAAAATGTGCCCTTAGCCATTGTCCCATATTTAACTTTTTATTTGTAATCAAGTCATTTTTAAGCTCATAAATTACATACCTAATATATAGAACAAGCATTGAACTAGATGCTATAATGTGAAATTGTATAGTACTGCAGAAGTCCATCCAATTTACCATTTAGACAAAAGAAAACGTGGAGTCTTGCCAGATATTTAAAAGGCAAAAGAAAAGGCAAGGAGGGTTCACAAGCAAGAATAAAGGCAAGAGGGAGAGAAGCAGACCAGGCACGGTGGTACACGCCTATAATCCCAGTGGCTGGCAAGGCTGAGGCAGGATCACGAGTTCAAAGCCAGCCTCAGCAAAAGCAAGGCACTAAGCAACTCAGTGAGACCCTGTTTCTAAATAAAATACAAAAAGGGCTGGGGATGTGGCTCAGCGGTTGAGTGCCCATGAATTCAATCCCTGGTATCCCCAATCTCTCCCAAAAAAAGGGAGAAAAAAGCTTGGCTTATTTGGCTGTGCGACAAAGCAGCTCAAGACTTGGGGAACGAGTGTAAAGCAAGTGAGAAGCTGGGGAGATGGGAAGAAGCCAAAATAAAGGGTCTTTCTATCAAGCTAACGAGCTCCACCACCATCCTGACCTGCCACGGTCATGACTGTAACAATGGTGGCTAACATTCATTCAGGGCTTACCCTGGATCAGGTACTCCAACTAATCATACAAGGCAAGTCTATTTTTACACCCTTTGTATAAGGGGAGGGGGACTAAAGAGTTTGGGAGAGAAGTGCTGTTGAAGACTTTCACCAAGAGTAGTATGATTAGACATATATTTTTAAATGCATCTCTGTACACAGTATTTATTGATAGAAAGAACTTCCCATTACTTTAAAATAACAGGTGGGAACATAAAGATTCCTACACGCTGATAATTGTGGAAGCTTGGCAATGCAAACTATTATATATAGTCCCTCATCATCTGTATATTTGAATTTGTCCACAGTAAATTTTTTTTTTTTTTAAATCACTGGCTACAAATGTGGAGGTCCAAATAAGAAAGTAGGAAGTAAAAAGCAAAAAGGGCGCTGGGGATGTGGCTCAGTAGTAAAGCATTCGCCTACTAACCCAGGCCTTGGGTCCAATCCCCAGCACCACAAAAAAAAAAAAAAAAAGGAAAAGGCCAGTTACAGGATAGTTTTATGTGTGAGAGTTGATGATGCTGGGGAAGTGGCAATAGGTTTAAAAGGACATTTTAAGACTAAAAAATTGCTTGGTCACTAGTCTGTATGGTAGGGAGAAGAATCTCATGTTTAAAATCAATCTCAGGGACTTAGCTCAAGTGGTTGGGTTAACCCAGGAGCTGTTAATATTATAGAGGATACAAAGTCTGGGAAACAAGAGTAGGGCAAGGGGTGTTTGGTATGGCAGTAGGATGGGTGTTTAGGTTAGTGTTCCTTTTATTAAGAAAGGTACACTTAACTGTGGTATATATATACACAATGGAATATTACTCAGACATAAAGAATAAAATTATGGCATTTTGCAGGAAAATGGATGGAGTTGGAGAATAACATGCTAAGTGAGACAAGCCAATCCCAAAAAACCAAAGGCCAAATGTACTATGTATTATGATACATAATGGGGCAGTGGGGTGTAAGAATGGAGAAACTTTGAATTGTGCAGAAGGAAATGAGGGGAGGACACAAGGGAGGGGGTAGGAAAGATGGTGGAATGACAAATATCATTTCCCCACGTACATGGATGATTGCACAAATGATGTGACTCTACATCATGTACGACCAGAGAAATGAATTGAAATGCATTCTGCTGTCATGTATAACCAAATAGAACAAATGTAAGAAAAAAGGTACACTGAAAGTACTCCCAACAGAACACATTCGCCTACATGATCTGTAGTATAAACACATTATGAAATAAGACCCTTTTTGCACAACATGAAGTTCCAGTATTTCCTTTCCACAATCTCATACTCTCAAGAGCAAGCACTCCCCACTCTGAGGACCACTGGTTTATGTACAGTGACTTTACAATTGGATGCCCAACTTCTTGAAACCTCAATTTACTTCCCTGTAAAATCAGAGCATTACTTTCCTTACACAGGAGCAAAGAGAACTGCGTGCGATTCTACGTACAAACCGATGTCAGCACAAGCATAGCACCAGGGGTGGAAAATGCTGTCCCCACCTCCTCCCCACACCTCCTGCCCCAGCCTCCATTTCTTCCAGTTTAGAATAACAGAATGGGGCTGGGCTTGTGGCTCAATGGTAGAGTGCTTGTCTACCATGCCTGAGGCCATGGGTTCAATCCCCAATACTGCAAAGGGAAATAATACTACACAGGATCTTTGTTTCCCATGTGAAGAAATTGGAGATGCAAGCAGCCAAGAATTCTCTGAAGGTGTGAGCCAGCACTGTATTTCATGGGCACTTATTTGCTTGCCTCCATCCCATCCCCAAACTGCAGTCAGAAATTCAAAAACCGGACAGATGGTTGCTACATTCTGTGCTGCTCTGCAGGGTCACATACATTAGCCAAAAAGCACACACACACACACACACACACACACACACCTTTAACATCGGCACACTTCCCATCCAGTAAAAGCCAAATGATTGTTCATCTGTAATTTTTTCAAATAGGAAATTTCTTTAAGACTAATAATTTCCCAGTTCACTGATTATTCAGAGATGGAGAGAGGGCGAATGGGAAAGATTTCAACTTGTTAATCCTTTACTGCCAATATACCCAAATACATCCTGTGTGGCTCTACATGGTGAAATGTCACCTCCCAGGTCAAGACGGTTCCCTCCCAAAACAGGGATCCCAGCCATCATGCTACCATAGCAACTGCCCATGGAGAATTGTGTAATGGAGTTTCTGGCTGTGGCTCTAATCTCCTTGAAGAATTACCTTGGCCATGGTTCTAAGAAGCAAGGAGAGCCTGCCTCAAATCCCTTTCCGGGCTGGGGTTGTGGCTCAGTGGTAGAGCACTTGCCTAGTGTGTGTGGGGTTCGTTTCTCAGCACCACATATAAACAAACAAAATAAAGATCTATCAACATCTAAAAAAATACTTTTTAAAAAAATCCCTTTCGCTGAGGGGAGAACAAATATGAAGACAACATTGGCTCTGTAGAATCTTCATAGAACAAATGACACATCTTTCCATTTGGGAGGTTAGAACTGGGAACTCTTTGCTTTTAGAAGAGGATAAAAATGACCTAGAGGTTTTAACAAAATGCAGTTAAAATTTAATCTCTGATTCCATCATTCGCTCTAGAAAGATAAACTGCTCAAAATCTTAAACCAATCTGGGACCTGAAAAATCATGTGCAAAATAAGCACATATAAGGTTTGGTGTCCATTTTGGAAACAAGCAGTGATTTAGCTGAAGCTAAAGACAAAGTGGCAGGAAAAGGCTGCCTTGACTTCAGTTACTAGCCTTATAATCCAATGCTGCCCTCTAGCAGCTCAAGACAGGAATAGTCCAGACCACTCCGCTGGTTGTTAAGAATTTGATTTAGCATTATTTACTACAGACAATGTTGCTGTTAAAGGGGAGGACAGAGGAAGGTTCTCTACAATTAGATAGCAGCAGTCCTTCCTAATAGAAAACATTCACTTAGACAGAACAAGCAAATGCAACCCACACTTAACAGGCTGCTCTAGGTCCTCTTCAGCAGACCTGGAAAGACCCTATAGACGCCCTCCCCTCATCTGTTTGAATAAACTTAAGTGAGACCTGTTACTTCACCATCCCTCCTCCACCCTGACTTCTCCCTTCCATGTTTGAGTAGGGAAGTGGGTTTAAGGCTATAGACCACTATTTGATACTTCTCAACACCCCTCCAAGTCCCTTTAATACTTCTCATATTAAATGATATGGTGTCCATTTTTCCTAAGAAATGTAGGGAATAGTCTAATTCAAGGTTATATTATAATGAAAGAACTATGGAATCATTTGTATGTGGCTGTAATGAGCACTTGCAGGAGGGGAGTGATTAGTAATGAGTAGGACAAGAGCACCAGCACATTCCCCAAGTAACAACAAAAATGATTGAAGAAAGAAGCCCAGGAGTCTTTTCATTTCCATAATCAACTTTCCCAGAAGACCTGAACATTTAAAACTCTCTCCATGAGATCTCACTGCTCTCACATGAAGCCAAATGACTGCCATAGCTCCTCAGAATGTGTGTGGCTGACACCCTGAAGCACAGAGAAACTTTTGTTGGAAAGAGAAATCAGTCAGGGTCCACAGGGAAGGACAAGAGTATCTGCCTATATTATTTTTGTCTATAGACAGGGGCTTCCAATTTCTCATGTTTAATCTAAAAGAAATGCATCCTGGTATGGCAGTGGGTAAGAACCACACACACATATTTTCAAACAAAAGCTGACATGTTTATTAAGACATTGCTATTCACATAAGTACAGGTGGCTCCACAAATCATTATCATGTATCATCACAATTCTGGAAAGTTTCTAAGAACACATATTGGAACAGGCTTTCTCCATGGCTCAACTGGATCTGAAGAAAGAACAGAAGGAATTACACACCTTGTTCAGAGCTGCTCATCAATGAACAGCAGGTGCTGGCACTGCTATTTTGAGAGGCAGGAAAACTGAACTGCTTTCCTCTCCCTGCGAAAGTGTTTGTTGCTCAAAATTCCTCGATCATTAAAAATCCTTTTCCCCTAATTAATATTTGCACTCCCAGAGTGTCTTCCTCAACATTCATAAATAAACAGTACACCAAATAGTCAACTGTGATGAACAGGAAAACTGCAGAGGTCGGCCTCCGAACCTCAGCAGTATCAGGTGGAAGGTCAAGCCAGGAGAAAGGAAGCATGCCTTGTTTATCAGGCATGAAATATCAGACAGAAAAACCAGTAACCAGCTACTAACTAGCTCTGTGAAACAGGGCAAGCCACTTAATACTTCTCCAAGAAGCAAACACAAGTAAGGTGCTTTAAGTTCATACAAACCATAGGTAGACACATACCTATTACCAGCTACCTATCTCTCTCTCTCTCTCTCTCTCTCTCTCTCTCTCTCTCTGGTAAGCCTATTTTCTTTTCTGGATTAAACATGTTCAGTAACTATGATTTTGATGACAATTCTAAATGCGATATTGGAGACCCGACCTCAAAGGTACAGAGTCAGATTGTTGTCAATGAATATAAGATGCTCCCAAGGAAGGCTGCTTGAGTCCAGTCAGACAGTTCCTGATCTACTGCCACCCTAACTCCCCTAACTAAAGATGCAGCAACTCAGGGGCAGAGAAACAAAGCTTGGCTCATGTGGTACTTCTGCCAAGTGACAGCAATGGTGTAACCTTAAAACCTGCAGAATTTACCAAAAAGAATTTTCTTACTTACTTCAAATAATCTCTTCAGAAGTCTGAATAATGGTGCAACCTGAAAAAGAGAAAAACAACTTTATGATACCTGCAGGATAGACACTCAGCTCGTGGAATGGCACATCAGAAGACGGGGCACTAGCAACATTCTCGAAAGGCGCTTAGGTTCAGACTCCCCAATCCAGCATTCTGGAGGATCCTTTTGCCTCAAATTGTACATAAAATCATTAACCTGTTACAAAGCATGAGACTGAAGTCTATGAAATGACTGATCCCCCATCTCAACAGATGTGTTGTCAATCCCACTCACTCACTAAGATAGTTAAAAACAATCTGATTCTAAAGAGCAAAAATCAAATGGCTTCTGGAGTACACTTAGAGAAAGGAAAATTTCAGGTCTAAAAAAACCACAAAATTTCTAAGTGCTATATGAATCTGCATCTTTTTATAAAATATGTACTAAGAGAGGCACTCCAAAACATCTGAAATGAGACCAGAGGAGTTCTCCTGGGTAACTCCTCTTCCTTTCAAGGTAAACAGAACCTTACACTGATTGCTACATTATCTCACAACAATTCCCTCAAAATCAATTTACATTCCTCCTTTTCTTTACTGTGAAGATCTTCCCTAAAGCATTTAAACATCAACACAGGATTCTATGTAGCCCCCCAAAAGCAACACAAGGAACAAGGAAAGAAGACTGTGATTTAAGTCACAGGATTCCTACTGAAAACTCTTGAATTTACCTTGTCACCTATTATCTTTTAATCATCATGCAATTAGACTTTCCAGCTTCTTGTTTTATAACCAAGAATGTGGGGTTCAGAAACCAGGATATAACACATAATTTTTGGATATCTTTGTGATTAACATCCTTCTTTATAGCTTATAGCTGCAAGTCAATATGTGCTTTTTAAAAAGATCACTTAAATCTAGTGGAGTAAAACAGTGAATTGTCAAAATAGCAAAGGTTAATATAAACATAGGGCACCAAGAAAGTGGCATGGTTACGAAAAGTGGTTAATTTTCCTCAACTTGACATTCTCAAACTACAACTTATGGGAGGAAAAATAATAATCATATAAATTACACACACACACACACACACACATATGCTTTCTTCAGGTGAACTTTTCCACTAGTGACATCTTATGGTAGAAAAATGCATAAAGATAATAAGGATGAGAGTCAGGCTGAACACTAATTATGCAATCAATAAAATGTACCTAACTGTAGAGTTGGGAATGCATAGTATCTCTTCACATTTTTCAAAGAAGTCTTATTACATATCTCAGACTTTTAAACATAAATATTACCCACCTATACATCAGGGCCTTGCCTTTCTCATTCCCCAAGGCAAAATATCCACTTCTGGGAGAAAAATCCATCGTATGAACATGAGAAATATTCGTTTTAGTGACTGGGAAGTTAGAAAATACTGTACAAGAAGGTAGGTGAACCTGCAGGAGGTAATAAAAAGCCTTATCAAAACTGGGAACAGGTCTTTCTTAAATTTTAATTTTCACTGTCATTTTGCTGCAACAAAAACTTCACTTTGGTGCATAAAGTATTCTCTTAATGGAACAAATTGGTCCAAAATTATAATTTGATTTTTGGTGTCTATTAATTGGGAAGGAAGGGAGGAAGAGAAGAAAGTATTCACGTGACATCTAGCCTGGTACCTGGAGATTCAGATGTTAGCTGAACAAATAAAGGAATGAATAAACTCAAGTGAAACACCAATGGTAGTGCCCATTAATGCTCTAGCTCACTGCCCCAGTAAAGAATACTAACATCTGATCACAGGGAATAGACATCTTAAATGTTATCGAGGGTCTGACTGTATGTAACTGAAGCCTAGGTAAAGTCAAACAACATCTTCCAATATCAAAATTTCCTTTTTACAACTACGTGATAAACTCTGTGCCTTCTGCCATCTCCCCTCAAAGAGAGCTGAATCATGAAAACCCGAATCAGCAAGTGAAACTGATGATGTAGAGGGAACCAAAAGATTAGCCAAAGCCAGGCCTAGGCATGAGGCAGCGGCACGGGGCCTTTTTTCCAAGTCTACTTCCAGGGAAAATGGGCCTCAGTACCACACAGGTGACTCAATGTCTCCCATGAGGCTCCTCATGGAACTCTCTGCACAAGTGCTCTTTCCTCAGACCAATGATCAATACCACCTGGCTAGGACTCTACTGTGCTCTGACCTCTTTATGGCTCCCGTGTTAAAAGGTATAACTGAAACATTAATTAAGAAGGAGCCCCATAAAAACCCAACTCCATTAACTCAGAAATTTCCTTTTATTTTTAACACCACAGCTGTCATGACAGTTAAGGGTCCAGAGATCAAAATTCAACAAGGAAAAGCTCATTTATTCTTAATTTATTGGATAGAAAATTCTACAACTTTCTACTACAACTAAGATTATAAATATGATAATGATTAGACTTCTGTGTCTCCTACTGGTGCAGTGACTTAGATTTATATTCACTGCTTTATGCTGTGATAACAAAACTGTTTGGATCATTATAAGCAATTGCATTTAATGATACCAACACTGTTTCACCAAGGCATTCTGAAGCTGCTATGCCTGGCTTCTTTCCATTAGATATTATGGTTGACTACCATTTAAAAAAATGTGATTTGGCTGTTACTAATGAATTCCTTGTGTGATTTTGCCACAATAAAAAAACATAAAGGCTGTCATGATCACTGAAGCAAACTAGGCAGAACTAACTACCGTGCATCTTGCAGAATATATTATGTCAACAGGAGATAGATCCCATGGTTTTCTAAAACAGTTTACTACCATTAAAATGATAAAAAGGTTAATATGTACAAGTACACCACCACTCCCATTAGAGGAGCGGGGACTGAGGAGCAGGGATTTGAAAGCTGCCTTGAACTGGAACCTTCTCATTTATCAAATGATTCATTCAACAGAAAGGCAATAAAATGCAAATGCTATATTTTTCAAACCCTTTCCCAGCAAAACCCTTCAAGAAAACCCTAGGCAGAATCCCAGTATACACAGAGGTAACAGTGACACTGTTCCATATAATACAAACAGGAGCTTAGCCTCCCCTCCTTGCCCTTTCTGCCACGTAAAGTCCTGTGCACAGTAGTGCTAGAAAAAGCACAGAATCTAGAGTCGCAATTCTGGCTTTACAAACTGTTGAGTCTGGGTATATTAATCCTCTGAAGGACTATCATTTGACCCAAATTTTTGAAGAATTCTTCACAAATCTTTGTAAACTACACACTATTTATTACCCAAGCTCATACTAATGAAGCATACAAAGCTTTTTGTTATACAAGTGAGATAAAAACAACAGTTTCTACGACACAACCTGGCAGCATACACCAACAAATGCATGATGCAGTGATGCTATTCAAAGTTCTATGCCGCCTGTCATACCTGGTACCTAGAGCAAGTAATTGTTAAATGAAAAAATTGATTCTGTCTGAAGACTAGAAAACTTCACAGAGATGGGGGTGACACTTAAGCTGAACTCTGAAGTCGGGTAGAAAAGTTTAAGGCAGGCCTGAGGCTAGTGTCCTCGGAAAGACCTGCTTGCAAGGGTGGCCCCCGGATGGTACCTGGTGATCTGACTGGTAAACAGTTCCTTACACTGCTACGAAACTTCCCTAAATAACAGTGGTCACTGGGCCCAAATATTTATGCAAACAACATGATCCAGGCTGAGTGCCACCAGCTTTACTTCTGGGAGCCTAGAATTTTGATACACACTAGGGAGGATGGCTATGTGAACCTCCAGTAAAAATCTTGGACAAGCCGGGCGTGGTGGCGTACACCTGTAATCCAAGCGACTTGGGAGACTGAGTCAGGAGGATTGCAAGTTCAAAGCCAGCCTCAGCAACTCAGCGAGGCCCTAAGCAACTCAGTGAGACCCTGTCTCTAAATAAAATACAAAATAGGGCTAGGGATGTGGCTCAGTGACCGAGCGTCCCTGAGTTCAATCCCTGGTTCCAAAAAAAAAAAATCTTGGACAATGAGTCTGATAAGTTGCCCAGGTAGAAAACATGTCGTCATCACACCACAATTAAATGTCCTGTACAACTCTACTGGGAGAGGACTCCTGGAAGGTTATGCCTGGTTTCCTCAGCCCTTCAGCCCATGCACCTTTTCCCTTTACTTATTTTGCTTTGTATCTTTTCACCACAGTAAATCACAGTAAATCTTATAAGTATGACCACATATCAAATCCTGTGAGTTCTTCCAGTAAATCAAACATGGGGGTGGGTTCCAACACACGTGTTCTCAAGTCTTGTCTAGCTTTTTGATTCTATTATTTTTATAGAACTCAT
The DNA here is from genome assembly GCA_020662805.1 of Glaucomys volans. Classification (NCBI taxonomy): domain Eukaryota; kingdom Metazoa; phylum Chordata; class Mammalia; order Rodentia; family Sciuridae; genus Glaucomys; species Glaucomys volans. The sequence goes on along the minus strand of JAJEJO010003974.1, from coordinate 414,183 downwards.
TTCCAAGTGCAATTTATTTTCAAAATCTAAGAATAAAGCTCAGTGGTACAGCAATTGACTGGTATACTGAAGGTCTTGGGTTTGATCCCCAACACCAAAAAGGGAAAAACTAAGTCTAAGAATTGCCTCCACTCCATTAAAAAACAGGCCTTTAAAAAGTAAAAATGGTTGGGCAAGGTAGCACATGCCTGTCATCCCAGCAACTCAGGAGGCTGAGGCAGGAGGATCACAGGATCAAGGCCAGCCTCAGTAACTTAGTGAGGCCCTAAGCAACTTCGTGAGATCCTGTCTCAAAATAAAATAAATTAAAAGGGCTGGGGATGCAGCTCAGTGGTTAATGTGCCCCCGAGTTCAATACCCAGTGCCCACCCCCCAAAAAAAGGAAAGAAAATTGCAGAGGTATGAGGTGCTTGCTTGCCTTAAATGTTATCTAATTTATATGCTGAAAGAAACCCCTGAAAATGAGGCCCACTACTTATGAAATGTGGAGAATGGATAGCTTAGTTTTCCCAAAAGAACTGACATAATACAAATTTGGTGGCTTTGTGCATTATTTCAACAAGTGTACCCAAAAGCTATAATACTAGTAATTTCTAAACAACTTGGAGTAACTAATCAGTCACTCTTTAAATTAATCCAACGCTTGACCTAACCTGTTAGCATTTCACGTTTTAAACTTAACTTGAATTTTAAAGTTACCAATGCTAAAAATGAAGAGAAAAGGAATATTACCAATCTCACTGCTTCTTTCAATTTTTCTGAAGCTATTGCCAAGATTTCTGTTGTAGGATTGAAGGCCAGAGAAGTAACACCAGTAACCAAGTTCATTATCGCTTTCACTGGCTTTGGGTTTGTTTCTTGGAGACAAGAATCTTGATTATATATGTTTACCACTCCACAATTAGAACTGCAAAAACGAAAGAGAATAAAACATATTTTAAAACAAGTAAAAAGGATTTTATAACCTACGTGAGTATAGATTTCATCTCACAAACTGATATTTACATATTTCATATGCTACATAGAGCCCAGCAGCTGGAGAGGTCATGACAAGGCAAAAGCTAGACCCATTCTTTCAGTTCAACTTCAGTCTTGCTGAGCTCTTAACAACTCTGGCAACTTTCAATGTGGGTCTAGCTAGAAAATCCAAGAAAGCATAGAATCTCTATTATTCACTCATGTGATAAATACTTATCAAATGTCAGCTCTATGCCAGGCACTATTTGAATGCTTAGAATGCAAAGGTGAACACCAGACCAAGACCACTACTCTCATAGTGCTTACTGCCTAAGACACTAATGTGTGAAAGATAACTGATTTTCCCCTACGATTCCTTCTTTTATTATTCTATTACATTTATGAGAATTTCCAAAATAGTAGCAAAGAGCAGCAGTACAAAGTAGGAACCTTAGTTTTGCATTCTGGGAATATTTACAGTTAAGAGCTATGGAAGTGATCATTCACTCCAAGTTTACTTAAATATTTAGGCAGCAATGAATTATATCCAAAACTCTGAAAAGGTAAATCCTATTAATCTAAAGTTAGTATACCATTAACAGAATCAATCACAGGCAAGAACCTTAGGTTAAACATTTTTTATCTCAATTATCAGACCTCCCAATGCTGTGGGCATCAATAAAGTACTTGTAACTCACAGATTCTTAACTCAATGGTCATAGTCCATTTCTGCCACTATAACAAACACTATCACTGGGTAACTTATATACAATAGAAAATAATTTCTCACAGTTTGGAAGCTAGGAAATCCAAAATCAAGGTGTTGACAGGCTTGGTGGCTACTTCAAGATGGCACCTTATTGCTGCATTCTCCCAAAGGGAAATGGCAGAAGGAATTGAACCCACTCCCTAAGCCCTATAATAAAAGTCCTAATGAGGGAGATATGGAAAGGTTTAGGCAGCCAGGGCAAGATGGCAAGCAAGGTGGTCTGGCAGGGCCAGAACAAAGGAGTATGGAGAGGATCTTCTGATGAGGTCAACTTCTTGCTTGATGAAAGTGCTCCTGGACACAAGAGGGGAACCCAATCAGACAGACACTTCCTAACTCATGCTCCTAAGCAGGGATCCCTTAGAAAAACGAAAACAGATGTGCGGACAGAGGGGGCACCAAGCAATGATAGGAGCCCATGGACAAGGGGGGAAATGAGAGGAAATTCCAGAGACCATAAAAAGAACACGCCAAAATTCCACTGGACTCCCAGCTCTGGGCCTCTTCTCTTTGGAGAAGTCTGTATTTCTGTCTCTTTTCAATAAACCTACTTCTTGCTTGCTATCTCTATGTTATGTTCTTCAATTCTTTGCTGAATGGAGACAATGAACCCAGCACCCCTAGATGGTAACACTAATCCCATTCAAAAAGGCTCTACCCTCACAACTTAATCACCTCTTAAAAAGCCCCACTTCTTAATACTCTCACATTGAAGTTCAACACATGAATTTTGGGGGACATATTCACAGCACAAACTTAATAAGCTCAATATAAACCTGAGAGATCCAAGAAATTAAGCCTCAATCTCACAAGAGTAACACACATTCCACTAAGTATTCTGTGAAACACTGAAACAGCCTCATTTATGCACTTACTACTATTAACTTCTGATAATTAGCCAGGAACAATAAAAAAGACAAATTCAGTTCACATGAAAGATTCCATAGCTTGTTATTTATAGGCAACACACAAATCACACATATAGTATATATTAGGTACTTTAAAGTCTTCCAAATACTTATATACACATTTTCTCACTTGATACTAGTTTTTTGTTGTTCTTGCCATTTTTCTTTTTTTTTTTTTTTTGGCAGTACTGGGAATTGAACCCAGGGGTGGCTCTCACCTAACTTTATCCCCATCCCTTTTTATTTTTTATTTTGAAATAGTCTTGCTAAATTGCCAGGATGAACTTGAACTTATAATCCCAAGAAGCTAAGATTAGAGGCATGGGCCATCACTACTAACTCCTTAAAATAGAACTATGTAGTCCATACTAACCACTCAGGAGAAACATTATATAGCCTTGTTTTTGTAATTGTTATGGACTATTTGCATCCCCCCAAAATTCATGTTGAAATCCTAACATTCCCGTGTGATGGTATTAGGAAGTGGGGGTCTTCGGAAAATAATGAGATCATAAAAGTAAAGCCCTCATTGATGGGATGAGTGACCTCATAAAAGAGACGATAGAAAGCTCCCTCACTCCTTTTCAATCATATGAAAGAACAGAAAGAAATCGGCCATCTGTGACCTCAAAGAGAGCCTTCACCAGAACCTAACATGCTATCATCCTAATCTCAAGATTTCCAGCCCTCGGGACTATAAGAAATAAATGCCTGTTGTTTATAATCCACTCCATTCTATGGTACTTGGTTACAGCAGCCTGAACCAACAAACAAATTTCATCTTTTTATTTGACTTGAATCAAAACATTTGTTGTACTTGTTTTTATAGTAAATCTCTTTTCTTGCTAAGAACAGATTTATGCTTAAGTCCATTTTAATTGAAGACAAAAAGTTATAATCCACAGATCAAATCCTACCTTCTGAACATTGAGAGATTTCTTAAATAGTGCCTATTAATTCTTATTTGACTACCCCTTAAAAGTCTGAGGAACAGGGGCTGGGTTGTGGCTCAGTGGTAGAGCGCTCACCTAGCAAGTGTGAGGACCTGGGTTTGATCCTCAGTACCACTTAAAAAGAAAATAAAGGTATTGTGTCCACCAACAAAAAAAAAATAAAATTAAAAAAAAAAAAAAAAAAAAAAAGGAATGAGTGCTATTGTGCCAGTGGAGCTGCTAGAATAATAGTCTCTTTATAAGTAACTCTTTCCAGACTATGAGGCTTAAAAATTAGATCATTCCTTATTATACAAAGACTAAAATTATTGGAAAAAAAAAAGTTTGTGGAACAAAAATAGTACAAGTTAACTATTTTGATATACACAACTTTTTTTTGGAACCGGGGATTGAACTCAGGGACACTCGGCCACTGAGCCACATCCCCAGCCCTATTTTGTATTTTATTTAGAGACAGGGTCTCACTGAGTTGCTTAGGGCCTCGCTAAGTTGCTGAGGCTGGCTTTGAACTCGCGATCCTCCTGACTCAGCCTCCCAAGTCGCTTGGATTACAGGTGTGCGCCACCACGCCCAGCCAACTTATTTTTATAGCTAAATTTATGAAATAAATTACATAAATAAATACAAGAATAGAACTCATTCTAATACACAAGTAAAAACTATGAAATATTTGCTGAATGATATCCACATTTCCAGCAGTAGGTAGTGCCACAGAAATACAAAATATCACCAAAGAGTTTATTCTAGGAAAAAATATACCTGTATTTAAAACTGCCAGAGATACAACAGAACATAACATGGCACTAAGCTCTATCTGAGGTCCTCGAAGAGAAACGCTACTATGAGATGAAATTGTTCCAAATAAGTTTTATGGAGAGGTGGGGATCAAGCTGGGGAAGGGAGAAGTGGGGTGAACAGAAACAAAAAAGAACAGGAATGCAGGGAGAAACAGCCATGCTTATTAGCTCACCCTTGAACTCCTAACTGAAAGAACAACATGACTGTTACTCTCCCCAGCCACAGCTTGCTCCACTAGAAATGGGTTCCCAAACCAAAGGCAGTCAATCCATTAGTATATCACAACCCCAAGTGTCCTGGTACACGAAGTTCCTCCCAAACAGAACAGAGGTCCATTAGTCAGATCAACACCTCTTAAGAAGTGTCAGGGAAGGAGGAGGCAGCAAAAGGACAGTCAGCTTAGGTGATGAATGATCCCGTAGAATTGGAAAGATGGGGGCTAGTTCAAAAGAAAAGGAAATAAAATGCTAATATCTCCAGAGTCCTTCCCCCTCCTCCAACCAGTAGCCTACCTCCAGAGAACTGTTCCTCCCAACAAAGAGTTGTTAATGAATGCCCCTGGGCTGCTCCCTTCCTGACTGTACCCCTGGATGGCTCCTTCCCCACCTTTTGGTCACATAGGCAAAGTAAGAGGAGGAGACAGCAAAACAACAAAGGAAATCTAAAATCCATCAAAGGGGCAGGACACTCCACTTCTCAGGCACCAATTTCCAACTTGGACCCCTTCTTCTTTCTGCCTCTGTGGAGAAGTGTCTGTGCGTCTCTCGAGGGTCTCACTCGCTCTCGCTCTCTCTCTCTCTCTCTGCCCCCTCTCCCTTTCTCTCTGTTCAATCTAGAAAGTAAATAAAACTTTCGGCTCTTGCCTCAGGCCTTTCTTGGGTATCCAATCTTCAACACTGGGAACAGACCTGGATCCTGACTGATTCTCCACACTGGTATCAGTGGGGCTAGGAACCACCACATGGAGATGGTGGTGGGAGTTAAAGCTAAAAACACATACATATAGGAAGGGCACATGGAAGCCACAGATAAACTATTAAAAAAAGCCTGTAAGGTACAAGAGTGATAATTAATGGGGCAATTTGCTCTCTCAGGGAACTTGACGATGTCTGGAGACATTCTGATAGTCACAACTGCAGGGTGAATGTACACTACTGACACCTAATGGGGAGAAACTAGGGATGCTGCTGAACATCCTACAGTGCATACGACAGGTCCCACAACAAAGTATCCAGCCCAAGTAATCAGTGAAGCATCCTGGTAAGGACAATAGTATATAAAAGTAGGAAAGGACAAATACTATAGTACCATACCAGCTGAATGTGGAACAGACTGCTGGTGAGGGACTCTAACAGTGTAATCCCTTGGGACAACTAAACTCTACTTGTCTTTGCATGGTCCTGTCCACGCTGTTTGTTTCTCCTTCGTGGCCATGTGAAGGTAGCCCAAAGAAGGTCACTCCCCAAATTAAGAGTTTAAGACACAGGGCTGGACACTTCACAGAAGAAATATGATCAGTCAACAAATACATGAAAAATGTTCAACATTACTAGCAATTAGAGAAATGCAAATTAAAACTGAGATCTCATATTACTCCATGCAGAATTGGCAGTTATCAAGAACATAAGAAAGAAATTAAAGGGATACAAATAAGAAAAGAATGCAAACTATCGCTATTTGCTGATGACATGATTCTATATTTAGAAGATCCAAAAACTTCCACAAGAAACATTCTAGAACTAATAAATGAATTCAGCAAAGCAGTAAGATATAAAATTAACACCTATAAATCAAATGCATTCCTATACATCAGTGATGAATCCACTGAAAAACAAATTAGGAAAACTACCCCATTCACAACAGCCTCAAAAATAACAAAATGTTTGGAAAACAAACTAACAATATAAGTGAAAGACTTCTGTGGGAAGCAGAATCATACTAGGTTGAGCCATGTGACGCAGAGGCCTGGCTTCTAGGAACTGCTGGGAAGTATGTGGCACTGTGTGGGAGTGGTTCCCTGTCTCCTTCTGGAATTTTCTCCTGAAGAGAATGGCTCCTCTAACTCCACCCTATCCTGTCCATCACAGAAGCATCTCCTCCCAGTCCTTGCCCCCTTTACTTGTTTATTATAAATAAAAGAGTTGGGCAAGTTGTTGTAAGAGGCCAGAGCTGGTATGGCCAGATCCGTCACGGAACCTCTCATCTGAAAAGAGTATTGGCTCTTCTGTGTTTATGAGTAGGTAAGTTTTTGGGTAATTGAGTGATATACAGCCAACACCATCCTCCAGCAGTTAACCCTTTTCTCATCCCTGGGACAAGGCAGAGAGGCCCCCCCACAGACCTCTACAATAAAAACTACAGAATCCTAAAAGAAAGAAATCAAAGAAGACCTCAGAAGATGGAAAGATCTTCCATGCTCTTTGATAAGCAGAATTAACACTGTCAAAATGGTCGTACTATCAAAAATGTTATACAGATTTAAAGCAATTCCTATTAAATTCCAATGCTCTTCTGAGAAATAGAAAAGGCAATCATGAAATTCATTTGGAAAAATAAGAGACCCAGAATAGCCAAAGCAATCCTTTGCAAGAAAAATGAAGCAGGAAGCATCAAAATACCAGACCTTAAATTATACTACAGAACCATACTAACAAAGGGCATGGTATTGGGCACCAAAGCAGATACATGGACCAATGATACAGAATAGCAGACACAGAGACAAACCCACATAAATAGTTATCTCATACTAGACAAAAAGGAACCAGAAACATACACTGGAGAAAAGACAGCCTCTTCCACAAATGATGCTGGGAAAACTGGAAATCCATATGTAGTAAATTGAAATGAAATCCCTCTCTCTCACCCAGCACAAAAATCAACTCAGTGTTGATCAAAGACTGTTCACTAGAACGGAGACCCTGAGCCTTATACAGGAAAAAGTAGCCCATATCTCTATCATGCAGGCTTAGGAACTGACTTCCTCAACAAGACTTCTAAAGCCCAAGATGTAGAATCAGTAATCAATAAATGGGATGGAATCAAACTAAAAAGCTACTTCACAGCAAAGAATAATCAATAATGTGAAGAGAGCACCTACAGAATGGGAAAAAATCTTTACCACACACATCTCAGATAGAGCATTAATCTCCAGGATATATAATGGACTCAACCACCACCAAAAAAACAAATAACCCAATCCACAAATAGGCAAAGGAACTGAACAGACACTTCACAGACGAAATACAATCAATCAACAAATATATGAAAAAACATATTTATAATATGTTGAATATATTCAACATCTCTAGCAATTAGAGAAATGCAAATCAAAACTATACTGAGATTCCATCTCATTCCAGTCAGAATGGCAATATCTAAGAATATAAACAACAATAAATGCTGGCAAAAATGGGGAAAAGGCACACTCACACATTGTTGGTGAGACTGCAAATTGGTGCAACCACTCTGGAAAGCAGTATGGAGATTCCTCAGAAAACCTGGAATGGAACTACCATTTGACCCAGTCATCCCGCTCCTCGGCGTACACCCAAAGGACTTAAAATCAGCATACCACAGTGATGCTATCAACATCAATGCTTATAGCAGCTCAATCCACAGCAGCTAGACTGTGGAACCAAACTAGATGCCCTTCAACAGATGAATGCATAAAGAAAATGTGATACATATACACAAAGGAATATTACTCAGCCATAAAGAAGAATGAAATTATGGCATTTGACTGTAAATGGATAAAACAGGAGACTATCATGCTAAGTGAAATAAACCAATCCCCAAAACCAAAGCCTGAATGTTCTCTCTGATATGCTGATGCTGACTCACAACAGGAGGGTTCACCAGGTTGGACAGAGCAGGTAGGAGGAAGGGAAGGGGGATGGGAATGGGAAAAACAGTAGAATGAATCAGACATAACTTTCCTATACTCACACATGAATACACGACCAGTGTAACTCCACATCATGTACAACCACAAAATTGAGATGTTATACTCCATGTATATATGACATGGCAAAATACATTCTCCTATCATGTATACATAAAAAAAAAAAAAAAGATACAGGGTTGGAGACATAGCTCGGTGGCAAAGCACTGCCTAGCATATACACAAGGCCCTGGGTTCAATTTCCAGCACTTTAAAAAAAATGAGTTTAAGGCACAACCAGAGCCACACTTCCACTGCCGTCCTACAGAACATCAACCAAACAAGCTGAAAACATTCAAATTCCTGAGTAAATCCTATCAATTCCTCTCTCTCATCCTCAGTCTCTTTCAGTCACCTCTCTCCTGCCCCAAGGTTCTACATCTTGAACTATACAAGTATGATTTCCCAAGGATGTTCCAACACTACTGTTCAATGAATTTAACATATAGCAATCCTTGGATTAACCACAGCCACTAAAAAATGACAACATGAACTAAAGAGCTCCCTATTTACTATATTCTTAGTTTCCTTATCAGAGCAAAACTGTAAACAGAAACATCCACTTTACGTCAGGACATGGAATAAGAAGAGGTGACAGATACTAAGAGACGGGTTTTGAGATCAAAGGAGTAAAATGCCAGTAGTGGAGGCCAGAATGTAAGGTTTCCACCCCAGCACTAGGAGTGAAGGAAGAAAGGCAGGTAGTCACATGACCCAGCTTCTCCTGCCTCTGCCAGCAACTCTTCCCACCTTCCTGATGACATCAGAAACTTCTCTAACAAGGGTTAAAGTCCTCCTTTCTTTATAGGTTCAGTAACAAATACTTAATAATGATCTTTGGCCAAGCCTATCAGAATCCAATTATGCTGAAAGGCAATTAAATTAAATTCGTTTAAACTACTAGTATTAGATTCTTTCCTGTTCAGGTCCTTCAAAGGGGATTAATAAAAACTGAAACAAAAAGAAAAGGGCCAAAAAGAGACTAACTATACTAACTTCACAAATTTAAAAGGAGGTCATTTTTTGTGCAGTTATCCTTGCCCCACACAGAGGCAAGAGCAGTTCTGCTTAAAATCACTTGTATTAGTTTTAAACACCAGTCTTCATTTTAAAACTTTATTCCCAGATCTGCTCATCATGAATTGGTGCCCTGGTGCAGACGGCTCCAGCAAATGTTTGTCTCAGTTGCGATTTATCCTCCTACAGGTTTGGCATAGGGTGACTAGGAGTAACAAAGGAAGGGAGAGGGCCCTGACCAGGGCACCTCAACCCCGTCACCATCCTACCACCTGTGGCACATCCACATGATGCTGGCCTGGTCTCCAAGTTCCACAGCCTCATTCTACTTGCCTTTCCTCCCAGGCCTCAAGGTAGCTTACCAGTTTCTAAATGGTGATGGGGACAATTTACAAGCAATTTCCTCAATTTTAAACTTGAAGGAGTGAAGTGAACATAGAGCATGCTGTTCAAGATCCACTTGACTTCCCAACACAGGGAGGATTTAACTGAAATCTCTCAATGGCTCAACTGTGTTTAGTCTAAGAAAGTCATTTTTAAAAAGCACTTCTCGAAGTTACAGAACCACAGATGTTAATTAGTAGTTTGGTAAGCTAATTTAGAACCACTGGGAAGTATCCAATGCCTCCTTTTTCCACCCTGCATCTTTAGAATCGAATAGGAGAATTAAGCCATTAAAAGATAATAACCCAGGTAATGACCATGTTTTTCTAGTAATGCACAATGATATGTGTTTTAGGTAGTATTTTTAAAGTTTCTATAATACTAACAAATGCAGTTGCTAAAGAACATGTTTTTATACTACACAGCTAAAGGAAAAAAAAACTGAATCTTTAACACTGAAATCCAAAGTTGACTTTTTCTAAGTGCTCATCATCTCTAGTAATTAGAGAAATGCAAATTAAAACCACCCTAAGATTTCATCTAACTCCAATTAGAATGGCTATTATCAGGAATACAAGCAATAATAAGTGTTGGCATGGATGTGGGGAAAAAGGCACACTCATACATTGCTGGTGGAGTTGCAAATTGGTTCCACCACTCTGTAAAGCAGTATGGAGATTCCTCAAAAAACTTGGAATAGACCCACCATTTGACCCAGCTATCCCACTCCTCAGTTTATACCCAAAGGTCTTAAAATCAGCAAAGTATAGGGATGCAGCCGCATCCATGTTCATAGCTGCTCAATTCACAATAGCTAGATTATGGAACCAACCTAAATGCCCTTCAAATGAAGAACGGATAAAGAAACTGTGGTATATGTACACAATGGAATATTACTCAGCCATAAAGAAGAATAAAATTGTGGCATTTGCTGGTAAATAGGTGGAGTTGGAGAATATCATGCTAAGTGAAATAAGCCAAGGCCAAAAAACACAAGGTCGAATGTTTTCTCTCATCAGTGGATGCTGGTACATAAGGGGCGGGGAAGGGGTTATGGGGGGTTAAGAAAAGAATGGAGGAAGTATGGATGGTGTAGAGGAAAATGGGATGAGAGGGGGTGGGGAAAGGAAAGAGAGTAGACTGAGACAGACAGTATTACCCTATGTATATGTAAGATTATATGAATCGTGTGAATCTACATTGTGAAAAAAAAAGATATATTCCCTGCTGTATAATTATATCAAAATGGGTTCTACTGTCATGTATAATTAAAAAGAAACAATGAAAAAATTTAAAAATTAAAAAAAAAGTTGACTTTTTCTACCTCATCAATGGCAAGAAAACAAATAGGAAAATTTGATGTGATCTAATGGTCATTTCAAATATAGAAAAATATACAATGATTAAAGGAAATGCAGCACTTTCTTTGCTAACAAGCTGATAAACTGCCATTAATATAAGTATTAAAACTGCATGAAGGGACTGGAGCTGTGGCTCAGTGGTAGAGCGCTTGACTAGCACATGTGAGGCACTGGGTTCAATCCTCAGCACCCCATAAAAATAAAATAAATAAAATTAAGGTATTGTGTCCATCTACATTAAAAACAATCTTAAAAGAAATATGCAGGAAGACAATACAAAGCAAAATTCTGACTTGATGTAACTGATTTCCTACTGAGTAGTTTGTAAACAGAACTACTAACACACCATCGAGTATATTCAGTCCCTAAGCATTTTCTCATTAGCACAATGCAACTCAGGTTTTACAGAATTCTCTTTACTCACCCACAAGCCACATATTGTCCATTCCTCGATGTGGCAATGGTTAATCCACGTAAACTGCCTTCATCAACAAATCTGTTAAGGCACTTCCTGGAGTTCACATCCCAAATATAAACTTCCCCATCCTCTGGATGAAAAAGTCAAAGAACAGTTTGATTAATTTAAGTAAAACTGAAAAGCAATTGAACTGACCATTCTTGGACCCTCTTTAACAGTGTAAGGAACTACAAATAAAAACCCATAAGCTTCTCCTGCCAGTAGGAACCCAGAGTAAAAATATTTCTTGTACAGTCACATAGATAGAAAAAACATTATTCACTTAAAAATGTTATCTTTTGGTTTAAAGCGGATGATGACAAACTAAGTTTCAGCTGAGCTTTCAGAAAAAAGATTATGTATTCTACTCAGATACATTACTGGAGCAAAAATATGAAGGGGGGAAAAAACATCAATCAACATTAGAGTGCTGAATACATAAGGCTAGGTGAAATAGATACCAAATTTTTGATGACAGTGGTGGAGGAGAAAATGAAGAATGAAGTGACCCAGATCACAAAGAATTTATAACTTAATTAAGATGATAGTAAGGAATGATAAAAATGAACAATAAACATAAATAGTTTAAAGTAATAATTATGCAGGCAAGACAAAAGAACATTAAACATATGAGATAGCAAATATTTCCATGATGGAAATGGCCAAAATCAGTCCTCATTCTTTTTTCTCTGATAGCACTTGATATTGGTGACCACCCTCTTCCCCACACCCATTATACACATCTGTAACAACCCTACACCCACATCAAAAATGGCTCTTCACTCTCTATTCACCCCTCCCTTTCCTGAGGGTACTGTTTCAAAGTTCACCCTTCTATAGGTATTCTTATTCTCCCAATGAAAATTCAATGAATTTTACTGTTTTAACTATTTGACAAGTTTTCCCAGGCAGTAATAGGGCTCAGATTAAGCAGTAAACACCTTAGCCCTGCGGGCTAAATGGCTAATCCTTCACTAGGTTAGTATGTGACTAGGTTAGTATGTGAGAAGGCAAATGGCAACAAAAATGAATTCTAAAACTAAACATGATTTTCTTACTAAAACAAGAAAATTGAAAAGGACTATGTTTTGGTAAAATCTGAAACATAAACACATCCAAAGGTTCTCCTGTATTGTCAATATAACTTACCGGAGGAGGCATATATTTTCTTACTATCTGAAGAGAATGTGGATGCTGAAACTCTTCCATTAACCTTCATGCTACCAATCAGTTCTTTGGTCTAAAAAAATAAATACTGGTAACTAATTGTTAGAAGGTGTGTGGAAGAATCACATCAAATAAAGCAATCTAGTCCTTTATTTTCCAGAACCTACTTGTTTTTCCTATATTAAAGATTCTACCTGTTTTTCCTATATTCTAAATTCTATTTGTTTTGACCACAATTTCTCCCAAAGTTCCCCTACTTCAGATACAGATATAAGAACACACTGAGGTTCAACACTTCCTACACTCCCTACACTCATGTCTAACCCAAGAAAAACAAGCAACAACTAACAATGGTTTACCTTCATTGATAGCAAATGAGAATATCCAGCAACACCATTTATAAGCAGGAAGGATCCATCTGGGGAGACTTCAAATCTCCTCACTATTTTCTCTTTCAAACCTAAGAAAGGAAGATAAATCAATTAAATGAGATTTAATATGGTTTTTAATAAAGATATATCCTACTGACAAACAAGTTCTTTCCTTTTAAAATGTCTAAGTTCTGCAAATTAAGCTAACCCCAGGATTAGATTCCTAATAAATCTAACCTCCTGGATCACCAAGGACCCAAGCATAAGATCACTACAGAGCACTTGGCAAACTTCTCTTTTTCTGTCTTGTTTAGCATTCGTCATTTCAACTGGAGGTCAGAAATTCGGCTCTCCAAACTGTAAACAAATCAACTTTCCAAATGAAAGTAGTAATACCTTTAATTAAACAGATAAAATACTATTTTGTCACAAAGTTTAACACCTAAAGGGAGATATACTGCCATTAGAGCAGACAAAAAACATAACATATAAACTATTTTTTTGGCCACCTACTAAGCATCCATGATGAACAGGAATATAACTTTGTGGGCCAAAAAAATTCAATGTGTCAGTGTATTCAAGAACTGGTTAGTTTCTCAAGATGGGACTCATATAACCAAATCACATGAACTAAGTATATAAAGCAGAGTCGGTTTATTCATTTACAAAGGGACATGTCCCTTTTTCCATACCATAAACATTAAGCAAGAGTAAAGTTACTCACTAAAAAGTTGCCAATGAAAAGAATACATAAGAATGAATACAACTGGTTATCTCCAGGGAACGGAAGATATAGCCAAGGAGGAGTAGAAGAGACCTTGCACTGTCTACCCATTTGTACATGTTAGACCTCTGCACCATATGAATAACCGCCCAGTCAAAAAACTCTTTAAGTTGCGTCATTAAAATATTGATTTGAGAAAAAGGATTTAGAAAAATGTGGGGAAGCATTGTACCCCTACAGGAAAATGCTGACTGTTTCCTGCAGGCCATTTCTAGCCCCAGGTATGAACCCTGACAGGTTAATGGAATCTACCATTTGCATCAACCCTATGTTCTTCATTTTTCAAACTAGTATCTATGACAACCAGGAGTTTGCGTACATATAAGAAGGTTTCACATCCTAATTAGTTGGCAATTTCCCAATTAATGCCTAATTAATTTCTTGAGTTCACAGTTTTACACAGCTGGGGATTTAGCTCAGCAGTAGAGGGCCTGCCTAGCATTCATGAGGCCATGGGTTTGACCAAGCACCACAGGGAAAAAAAAAAGTTTTATAATGATGAAAAGGCTGAAAATAGGGCTCAATATTTACTAAAGAAAGAGGAGGAGGAAAATATCAGGAAGGAAAGACGAATGCCAAGTCCCAAAAGCAGCTGTTGGCTGCACATACACTTCCACACACCTACCAGATCCAGAGTAAGGTCACTAACCAAATCTTAGCTAAACCCCAATATACTTTGCTAGAGGATGCAAGACAAAGATGGTCCAAAGTCCATTCCTTTGATTACTGAAATAATATGTAAAACTAATAACTGCTGCACATTTTTTTTATTTCAGTATGAGGAGCTGGTGGTGTAAGGTTTTCCAACAGAGTGCAGTCCGTGGACCAGCAGCACCTAGGAGCTACTGGAAATGCAGAATCAGACCCACTTCAGACCAACACAATCACAGTTGCAATTTAACAGGACTGCCAGGTGATTCATATGCACATTGACCACTGAGAAGACCTGGCTTAAAGCATGGCAGGTTAGGAACCTACTTTGAAAGGATCATTAAAGTTGTGAGAACACAGGAAAGAGAAGACTGGCACAGTGAAACATCATCATTTCTAGAGTTGGCCTTAATTCATTTTCATCCACTAGTAGGAACATACCTACAGAGAGCTACTTTTATCCTTTTACAGCTACACACATGCTTTTTAACAGGGAGACAGAGTGAGCTGTGGCCTATGCCAACACTCTCTCCCAAGGGTTATTATGCTAACCCAGCCAACTTCATTACAATGGCTTTGTTCCCAAAGGAAACAGTAAGTGTCACTATATTTTGTGCAATACAGGTAGAAGCATACAGGAAAAGAATGGATAAGGTAGAAGGTAGATAAATCTTTACCTGATGTTTATTTTTATGGAGTTCCTTCTGAAGACTGATCTACTTCCAAAATAGTGCTTTTTCTCTAATCAAAATTTATAATAAGCACCATGATTAGAGAGTATACAAATTTCCTGAGAGAGAAGTGAAACATGTCCAAAGAAGTGGACCCCAGGTCTTCCTGCTCCCTGTTTCAAGCTCTTTCTGCTACCTCAACTGCTAACTTTACAGCCACAACTGCTTTTCTTGTCTAGGGAAGTAAGTATATGTGCAAATTAAGATCTTCCCTAAGTTCTCACTGGTTTCATTCAAACATATTAGCACAATGACATTTTACAAATACTAAAGAAACTCTTACTTTTAAACCTTTTGGGTGAAAAAGAGGTTGTGAATACTGTTGAATGAACTCAGCGTGGGCAGGGAATGAACAGCAGTGTGTTCAACAGAAATCTTACCTCTCACTTGATGCACAGGAATTAATTTTCCAGCTATCATATCATAGACATAAAGAACTTTGCTGCGAATACTTGTGGCTAAAACTTCTTCTCCATTAGCACTAAAACAAGCCTTAAAGATGGGAAACTTGTCCAAAAAGATGCTCTGGATTTTAGGATTTGTTTTGCCATCAACCTAGAAGGAAAAACCAAATGTTTCTTTTGGTTATTTCTATGGACTCTGTATACTATACTTTGCGTGATAAGTCTTCATTCTAAAATGCACACCTGAAACAGTGACACGGCATTATCCAGCCCTGCAACCATCACAACCTGAGCACGAGGATGGAACTGCACTGATGAGATCCGAGCAGTAGTAGGCCGTTCAGCATTAGCAGGTTGGCAGTTCTTCATCTATGGAAAAATAAAGCTGGAATTTTATCAATTCAAATCAGTTAATATTATTTAGAGCATGAAGAAAAACATAAAGGTTTATAAATCAAAGAACTAGAATGGTAACCAACAGACCACAGCTCTGGCACCAGCAAGCAAGTCACTTCACACGAGTCGGGTCTTTACCATCTTTCAAATTAAGGGATTAAATCATCAAATATCTAGAAGTCAAAACCTTAAATCATTCATATAGTATCATTTCCCCAATACACATTCATTTGAGTTAGGAGATTATTACTTCTGAAGAAATGTTACTTAAAACTACGGCTTTGGCATCTCCACATCAAAGGCACAAGTGTAAGAGGCACTATGTAGCTGTCCCCACAGCTCTATGGTTGCACAGACTGCTTTATGTTCTCCTCTCAGGGTACACGGTTACTAGTTTAAAGTGATGGTGATCTCATGCATCACTGGGACTATTTTCAGTTACTTCTTCTGGTTTTGATAGGTTTTTTCCTGCATTAAAAATTCAATTAGAAACAAAGCAAGTCAGTCCTGATAGTGCACGCCTGTGATCCCAGCAACCTGTGAGGTCAAGCAGGAGAACTGCATTGCAACTGAAGGCCAGCCTGAGCAACTTGGTGAGATTCTGTCTCAAAATAAAAATATTAACACAAAAATGGCTGGGGATGCAGCTCAGAGGTGGAGCACCCCTGTGTTTAATCCCCAGTACCCCCCCACACACACAAAAGCAAGCAGCATGTGTATGTTTGTTTTATTAGCAAACACTGAATTAAATTTTTATGTGAACTACATTTTCAATGGAGGTGAATGTATCCTATGAGGTGCTGAATGAATTGATCTCATAAGGTGGGAGAGAGCAGAATCATTCTGTCTCCTAATAATTTACCACAATAATTCCCCTACACCATCTAAATACACATGCCATTTTATGGTAGGGAAATATTTATGTCATAAAAAGGTCTATTAATCTGACACATATTTAACTGAATCACTGTGCTGGGTAGGCTCCTGGTTACCACAATGAACCACCTGCACACAGTGATGAGTTAAAAAATAAACCGTGTAGGCCACTTTAGATAAAGTCATTTCTAAGGTTTCATTTGAGCGGAAAACTAAGAATGAGCTGGTTAACTAGCAGTGCTTGAAGGACAGACAGAAAGAAGAACAAGAGCAAAGATTCAGAGGCAAGAAAAAACCCAGCATGTGTAAGGAACAGAAAAGGCCTGCATGGCTCAAGTAGGGAATAAGGGAAGAGAGGTCTGAGACAAAGCTGATGATGCAGACGAAAGACATCACAAAGGGTAGTGTAGGCTATGACAGGAATTCAGAAGGTTTCAAAAGCAATGAAAAATGACATGACCTGATATTTTATTTTTAAAGGCTCCCTCCAGCTACTACATGAATAATGGTTTAAAAAGAGGTCAAGTGGAAGTGGCAAGACCAGTCAACTACAAAGCCACTGCAGTAGGTCAGGTGAGAGATGACAGAAGTATGGAAGCTGCTGCCATTGGAAATGAGAAATACAAAAGGAAAAGTCAAATAGGGTTCCTAGAATTACTTGACACATAATTTAGTATCTCTTGATTATTCCACAAAAGGAAAGAAAACTAACATATTTACTAAGGTAAATATGACATTTAATCCCACATGTAACAGGAATCCATACATGTGTAACTGGGAGGCACACTGAAGTTCAGAGGCAAGTAACTGAATAGGTCCCAACTTCAGACTCTCACCTTCAAGATTCCTCTTGGAAGCGAAGTTGATGTGGATATGAAATTTCCAGTCCTGTGCAACAAATCATCTTCATCCTCTTCACTTTCATCTAAGTTGAACAAACCCACAAAGCTAATCTTGAGATTCAATGAAACTGCCCATCAATTAGCCCAAACTTTGATATTTCCAATTTCAACTCCCCCTCAGCCTCCCAACTCAACTTTTTTAAAGTTCCAATTGATAAAAGCAAAACACATCTCTAAAAAAAGGTAAAAGATGACACAGCACTTAATATAGTTAAAATCAAAGCTTGATTGGATGAAAGACTAACACACTCGCAGAGATGTTAACTAAAGATGAAGTGAATAAGTTTAAACAAAGCCAGCGTTTGATTTTAAAAAAGCAACTCGTAATTATGGCAAAAATTACCAATAAGGTTGACAGCAGACATAGCTTAACGACACACATGAAAAGAACTAGAAAGTAATTGGTTTGACTGAAAGATCAATGTCACAAACTCTATCTCAGAACTTCAAAGAGCTAATAGGCCTGTTTTTCCCCCAGACATGACTGATGATTCTAGTAGGGAGCATAGAGAACCTGAACAGACTTTTTAAACACTGGTGGGGCATAGAAAGCAAACAGCACTATAAAGTCCTTAAGTTTCTCAGGGGGATCTGGTAAGCCACCAAACTTTGGATTGGGGCCACAGATGGCTACACATGGAATAGAGGCTGAAATAAGAAAAACAAGAAGATCTTCCAGGATGGATCCACCATTTGACCCAGCTACCCCACTCTTCAGTTTATACCCAAAGAACTTAAAATCAGCATACTACAGTAAAGCAGTCACATCAATGTTTATAGCTGCTCAATTCACAACAGTTAAATTATGGAACCAACCTAGATGCCCTTCAACTGATGAATGGATAAAGAAACTGTGGTATCTATATATAACACAATACTACTCAGTCATAAAAAAGAATAACATTATGGCATGTGCTGGTAAATGGAGTTTGAAAACATCATGCTAAATGAAATAAGCCAATCCCAAAAAACCAAAGGCCAAATGTTTTCTCTGATAAGTGGATGATGATACCTAATGAGGTAAAAGGATAAGAGAAGAATGGAGGTACTTTGGATTGTGTAGAGGGAAATGGGGCAGGAGAGGATGGGGGAAGGAAAGATAGTGGACTGAGACAGACATCATTACTCTACGTACATGTATGATTACACAAATGGTATGAATCCAACATTGTGTAAAAGCATGCAAATGAAAAGTTGTACCCCATTTGTGTACAATGAATCAAAAAGCAATCTGTAAAAATAAAAAAATTAAAAATTAAATTTTTTTTACCAGTGTTTCAGTATCTTTATTCACAAATCAATATTATAAGGGTCAGTTTGGATGTTACACGTATGATAAAATACATTATGAAAAGCATCATATTTACAATGAAATAATTATTTTATATAAGTGAGTCACTGGATATGATACTTCCTACAGTAACACATTTGTGAACCCAACTCAACTCTCTGAATGGACTAATTTTAGATTTTCCTAGAAGTTTTGAGTTAGGTATAGTTTCTTGGTGTTCTTTTCAAGTGATCAAGGCTTTAAAAAAATCCCTAGAAACCAACAACTGGAACTAGATCTCCCTAAGATCGAGTGGCAGGAATGGGAAAAAGGACACTAGATATGATGCCAACAGGATCAGCCACGGTGCCATATTCCTGGCTTCAGAGCATTCTGCACTCAAGGTCAATCCAGAGCCCGGTATATATGCTGTCGCCTCTCAAATGCCCACAACTGCTATATTTAGCAGGAGAAGTGGGAGAGGAGGCACAAGAAGGAACGAATTTAATTTTTTTTTTTATTTTTTTTAAAAAGAAAGAAAATCTTCCAGGAACTAAAATCCAACTTCGAATCTTCATCATTCCTCAATGGAACAATATGCTCTGGGACTGCTGATTCTCCCTGCCCAATTACTTACTCAGGAGCAAAGATTATCCTAGACCTAATTAATCCACATGACTTTTCATACATAAGGTCCAGCACTCAATGAAATGTAACTAGGCCAATACTGATGACATAACTTGCTTGGGCATGGTGGTACACACTTATAATCCCAACACCTCAGGAGGCTGAGGCAGTAGGATTGCAAATTAGAGGCCAGCCTCAGCAACTTGGCGAGACCCTCAGTAACTAAGCAAGACCCTGACTCAAATTAAAGAATAAAAAGGTCTGGGGATGGAGCTGAGTGATAAATTAATCCTGGGTTCAATCCCCAGTAATAAAAAGAAAAAGTGAAATAAGGTAACCTGACTGCAAATGAAATGGGAAAACAAACAATTCCCAAAGGTGGTCTAGATATCAAAGTTAGACATAAACTTCAATTCTGTTTTCACTAGAAAGACAATGCTCAAAATTGAGCCAAAGAATTAGAATATGTATTTTTTAAAGACCATAATGGAAATTCTAGAACTGAAAAAATGAAGTAATTAAAATTTAGCCCCCAATGGATGTTTTACCAGTGTATCAAAATTAGTTGAAGACACAATGAGTTGTCTGGAAAATGGATCCAAAAAAAACAAAACAAAACAAAACAAAACAAAACAAAACAAAACAAAATCCAGTCTGAAGTGTAGAAAAAGAAAAAAGAAAAAAATAGAAAAAACATTTAACAAACATGCAAACTGGCATCCCAGAAGGAATGGAAGTCTAGAAAGGAAACAGTATTTGATGATAATACAGCCAAGAATTTCCAAAACTCACAAAACACATCAAGTCAGATTCAAAAGCACTGTGAAACCCAGACACAATACAAAGCTAAAGTGACTGGAGGGAGGAGGAAGGGGGTAAAATTAAAACAGTAATAACAACAAAACAATCCTTAATACTAACAAATTTTGGAGCTGTGTGATGCTACTTTTGCTGCTGTATTTGAAGGGAAGTATACTCTCTTTAAAAGAAACTCAATGACGCATTTAAAAACAAGTTGGAGATAATTGTGAAGCTGGGTTCTTGTCACCATTCTGCCAGTAAGTATACCCTGGGGAAGCCACTTCTCTCTTTGAAGCTCTCTCATCTGTAAAAATGAAGGTATAGGCTAGAATACCCAGATTGTAGCAGACTGGCAACTGCTGATTTTCCATTTACTTTTACCCCTGGGCACAAAGCCAAACAAAACTTCCTGGCATCCCTTAAGGTTACTGTGACCTCAAGAGTGAGTTAAAAGCACATACACACACAAAAAGGTAGGCAAAAGTATCATAAATCTTTCAGGTAAGGCCAATAAAAACTTCCTCTGGGTAAGCATCTTTCTCTACCCCTACGAGTCAAGTGATGACAATGCCCTGGACAGTTTTAAAAGGAAGACCCAGCCCAGAAACAGCAGACTTTTCAACTTGGGTCCCTGAAGTAGGGCATCACCTTCTCACCAACCCAATCTGATGTGCACAAAAAAACCCTTCTATTTGATGAAACCAGTAGGAGCTAGGAGCTGGATGTTGGGGGTCTACTGTTTCAACAGTTAGCGCCACTTTATAATTACACAGATCTTAAATGTTGTTGATCTATAAATGTAGCATTCTAAAATGCACAATAAAAAGACATTTCCATACAGGAGGACAGACTAGTGACCTAGGGTCTACAAACGTCATAAAAATGGCTAAAGGAACAAGGATGTTTAACATGTTAAAAAAACAAACTCAGGAAGAAGGAAGACATTTCTCAAATAAAAGCTTTATATGAAAAGAGCTTATGTAATCCATATACAGGATTACAAAAGGCAGGACTAGAGTTGTTAGGAGATAAGTTTAAAAAAAAAAATTATAACAATTAGTTCCTAAAGAAAAAAGGAATGGGGCTGGGATTGTGGCTCAGAGGTAGAGCGCTCGCCTAGCACGAGTGAGACCCTGGATTCGATCCTCAGCACCATATAAAAATAAAAAAATAAAGGAATTGTGTCCACCTAACAATATATATATATTTTTTAAAAAAGAGGAATAAACAGTCTAATAACAAGTACAATATTATTTGATATATTTAAACAGAGGATAATATCATAAGAGAAGATTCTTAAAGTGAAAGAAGTCATGTTATATCACTAGGCCCTTTATCCTCTAAGAGCATCTGATTAGAAATAAGATCATTTTTCTACTCAGACTGAGTAGAAAATTACACAAAACACTCACTCCCTGTGCTTAAAGCCCACAGGGCTAATAGGGGTGGGAAGAAGTAGGTAGAGGTGGTGAGAATCAAACAGCATTCGCCTGATAACAAGGACGCTAAGGCAGGAGCTCCTGGAAAGATGAACTCTAGACTTCCTGAAGGATTTTAAATGTTAATACCAAGTCTAAAATTTGTAACTTGAAACACAGACATCAAATCATGGCTAAGCCATCTGTATTTACAATATCTAAATTCAAAGGGCATTAAAAACCAGAATAGTGAGCCGGGCATGGTGGCGCTCGCCTATAATCCAAGCAACTCGGGAGGCTGAGTCAGGAGGATCTCGAGTTCAAAGATAGCCTCATCAACTTAGTGAGGCCCTAAGCAACTCAGTGAGACCCTGTCTCTAAATAAAATACAAAATAGGGCTGGGGATGTGGCTCAATGGCCGAGTGTCCCTGAGTTCAATCCCCAGTTCCAAAAAAAAAAAACCAGAATAGTAATGATAAAAGCCAACTTTAAAAACTAGAGTTGAAACCAGATTTTTATGATTAAAATCATTTGGGGACTGGGGATATAGCTCAGTTGGTAGAGTGCCTGCCTTGAAAGCCCTGGGTTCAATCCCTTGCACTGCAAAAGAAAAAAAAAAAAAGAAAGAAAACAAAACTCAAAATCATCTGGACTTGATCTGACATGTACTCCATGAAAAGACATCCCATTTCTAGGTGGACAGCTAGATTAGCTGCCCTTATCTTCACAAAGGGCTCTGAATCAAGAAGTAATATTACTCATTTTTCCTTAATCCTATGCCATAAAGCAACATAGCTCTGTTGATAAAGAAGTAAAATTCATCTACCCTTATGTATTCTAGGTTGACCATCCTTTATCTGAAATATTTGGAACCAAAAGTGTTTTGGATTACATATTTTGGAATATCTGCATATGCATATTGAGCTATTTTGGGAATGGGATCCAAGTGTAAACATGAAATCCACTTATGTTTCATATATGCCTTATACACATAACCTGAAGGTAATTTTATGTAATATTTTTATTAAGTGCATGAATAAATTTGATGGTGTGGAGTCTTTCACTTGTGGCATCACACTGGTATTCAAAAAGTTTCAAATTTTGGAGCAATTTAGATGCCAAGTTAGGAATGCTCAACTTGTATTACATCTTAATTAAAAAAGACTTCCCTCAGAGAAATGGTAAACTTCAAAACCAACTTTTTTTTTTTTCAAAAAAGTTCTATTTGAAACACTAGGTTCTAAAGAACCTAAACACTTAGGTTCTAAAGAACCTAAGAAAGTTCAAATAACAACAGAACAGGCAAAGGGACTTATTTACTAACAAATAGAGCTATCAGCACTCACCATCTGAAGATGTCTTCCGCTTACTCGTCTCTGCCCAGGCAGGTACTCCTCCCATCGCATGCTGGAATCTAAGCAAAAATATTAAAAAAAAAAAAAAAAATTGTGATGATCACTGTATATTCATAGAGCCTGATACATTTAAAAACTACTTTAGAGCACCCTTGAGAAAACATACAGATTTTCTTACAAAGAAGTTACTACTTTCAAAAACAGAAGTTATCTTTACTTACACAGACAGTTCTACACTGTTTATTGTTGGAAATTTGCATAAACCTCTCCCCACCTCAACTGCTGAATACAGGACACCTGCATACCTATTTGTTGTTAAATTATGTCTATTTAAGTGACTGTTCATTTCAAAACATCTTAGATGTCGGGACTAATTAAAGAAGTTATAAAACAAATGGCATATTATTATATGATTGAACACGTCTGAAAGAAAACAATGAGACTGGAATATAAAAAACTTCACCCCACATCATTAAAATAAAATGGGAGCATTTTACTCTAGAGAGCAAGCTTTAACAGAAGCATGATTAATAGTGAAAAAAGAAGCGTCCTGGCTATACTCGGAACATCTGGTAAGGACAAAAAGTTATTCTAATTTTTAATGCAAAAAGAACAAACTAGCCCACCAAACTAAGCCCAGTAGCCAGAAAACCAGACAAAATATATGAAATAAATACTTTCAGAAAACACAGGCACCACAGGACTGTGATTCTTGAGAGAAGGAAATAAAAAAGGTAAGACCTACCACAACTGAAATTTTCCCCTGATGGATTTAAGACCCTGGCACAGAACCAACTTGGAAGAAGCTACTCAGCAGAGGAGAGAACGAGCTCTGGAAATCTGCATAGAAGTCCAATGACAACTCTCCTGAACACTAAGCTGTACACTCATGAGTTTCTTGTCAGACAAAGAAGTACAAAGGAACTAAGTCACACAGAACCAAAGCCCAGGCATTCAAATTCCAACCAGCTAGAGGGAAGGTCCCTATTCAACACTTAGCATCCAGTAGAGATCCCAGAAGGACCATACTTTAGGAGAAGGATTAAACCAGTCTAGGGTAATAAGCATTACCCCTAGACCTATTGAAAAACAAATCTTGAAAGAATTAAAATGATTTGCAAACCAATTAAATGTCTACCAAGGCAAAAATCAAAAAACAACATTGCCAGAATTCAAATTACTACACATGCAATAAAGAAAAACATGAACTGTAACAAGAAAAATCAAATAATAGAAACAGATATGAGAGACCTCTTCGATTAGCACTCAGACTTTAAAATAACTAACAAATACATCCAAGTATTTAAAGGAAGTATGACCACAACAAAAAGAGAAACAAAGTAAAATACAAAGCTTTCAAGCTGAAAAGATCCACTGAAGCTAAAAAAATACAATGTCTGAAATAATGTGCCAAATGAGTTTAACAAATTCAAAAGACTACACGCTGTATCACCTCATTTATATGACACCCTATAAAAGGCAAATCTATAAGGTCAGAAAATGTTTGTCAGGGGCTAAGTATTATACACAGAGAAGAGAGGGTTGACTACAAAGGGATATCTGACACTTCTGAGGGTGACAGCAATGTTACATATCTTGATTCTCTACCTTAATTGTGGTGGTTCTTAGATGTTAAATACGGAACATATTTAACAAAATTCACAGAATAACATTTAAAAGGTGAATTTCACTCTGTAGATTATGCATCAATAAACCCACTTTAAAAAAAAAAAAAGCATGCATGAAGCCCTGTGTTCAATCTTCAGTACTAAGTGAAAAAAAGATTCTGCAGTGTGCCAAGTGTGGGGTCCCCAGACCCTGGCATGGCCAGGTCTTAAAAGCTCCAAGCCAGAAATTACTGTCCCCAGGGGTGGAGCCCCATGAAGTATTCAACACAGTGCCAAACACAAAGGCCAAAACTGGCCCCAGCAGTCTGCACTGCAGGGACTAGGGGAATGGGGCAGTCAGACCTGCACATAGCCACCTACAGGTCTGCAGAGGAGAGAGTGGGCCTGTGTGTGTGTGCGCGCGCGCCCGCGTGTGCGTATTTATTTATTTATTTATTTGTACTGGGGATTGAACCCAGGGGCACTCGGCCACTGAGCCACATCTCAGCCCTATTTAGTATTTTATTTAGAGACAGGGTCTCATCGAGTTGCTTAGGGCCTCACTAAGTTGCTGAGGCTGACTTTGAACCCGCAATCCTCCTGCCTCAGCCTCCCAAGTGCTGGGATTACAGGCATGCACCACCATGCCCGGCATTTCTTTTATTCCTTCTTCTAACCCTTAAATATGTTTATTTTTAAAATCTGTTTCAAACTGCCACCTCCCAAGAAAGGGATAATAATGCAAAGAAGCTCTAGGAACATAAAATAATGCAAAAATTTTTAATGTTTAATATTTTTTAAATGTGTTAAGCTTGAATTGGAAATATCAAATAAAATCATTATTTTAAAATATTTTAACATATATGTATATACATATACCTCTATTCAACTTTTAAAAAGCCCAGAAACAATAAAATCCTCATAACATTAACCACACTCTAAGTATGATTTCCCATTGAAAGGAACCAGGGTTCCTGGGAAAACAGGCTGATTCAGGGCATGACAAGGACAAAGTAAACCTGGAATACCTTTTTTGGCCAGAAAAGATAGGAAACATGAACACAGGAGCCAACTAGGAAGGGTTCTTCTGTAGGCCAGATCTGGACAATTAGAGCAAAGACCTATGACAATAATTGATTATAAAACACTAAATAAATAAAAACCCATGAATCCAAAAGAATATCAATGAAATCCTGGTGGGGGGGGGGACTCCTCTTTTCAAAAGATTAGAAGGTCCACCTTTAAATGTACAATGAGAACCAGAATAAAAACCATAATTTGCAAACAACGTATACATTTACTTGTAAAACAGGTAACTGGACAAAACAAGACACATAACATAGTTCAAACTGTTAGAACACACACAGATCACATAGTAAGTAAGATCACATAGTAATAACCACATCATAGCAACTCGCAATATACTAAGACCACATAGTAGTAACACGCAGACTTCGGTTCCAGTAACTTGTCTGGCTTAAAAATTCTGAACAATCCCTACCCAAGACCATAATTACTAACTTCTACCCTGAATTTATCCCTATGGCTAACCCCAGCTCCATATTCCATAAATACTCTTCCAGAATTCCTTCTCAGGCACTGAGACTCTCTCAAGATGGTGTTTTTCTCCTGTTCAGCAAACTTAATAAAACCAACTCTGTATAATCAATAGGCTTCTGTTATCTATGTATGAGCAATTCAACAAGCACTTCAACAACAGAGAGAGAAAAATACACCATTTTGCTACCCCTAATGTAATAACTACCTCAGGCAATAATAATCATCAATGAAGGCTTTAAACCCTTAGGTAAGTTTCTTGGAGAAACAGATTATTCATACGCTGCCCAAGAACCTTACAGATGGTTTGCTAATTGCAAAGGAGAGGTTAAAACTTTCAAAACAAAGCTATCCGGTGATCCAAAACCCTCAGTGATCGTGCTCTGCATTATTAGTAATGCAAATATTAGTAACAGTTAGTATACATCATCTTAAGATTCCTGCAAAAATGTTCCATTTTTTTTTTTTTTTTTTTAGCCCATAAGAAACCGAGGTGATGGAAGATCTCCACAATGAAAAATAATCAGACTGGGGAGGAGGAAATGGGGAGTACCTGATAAATGGGTATAGACTGATGAAAATGTTGGGAAAATAGAATGAAAACATCATTGTAAAATACTGTGAATATACTAAATGCCACTAAACTGTGCCCTTCAAAATGAATGCATTTTTTAAAAATTAAAAATATAAAAAAAGGTTACATTTATATGAATTTCACCTCAATGAGAAAAAGCTGGAAAAGATCAGACTATAAGGCATTCTACAAAACAAACCTGAACATTAAAAAAAGAAAAAAAACCAGTATCAGGGGGAGAAAAAAACTAAAATATGGATACATTGATTTAGATTAAAAGAGATAAAGAGACATCAAGTCAAAACATATTATATGAGTCTCTTGAGAACTAAAGAAATTAATACTGGCTGGCCATTAACTATTAATTTCCTTAGGTGTAGTAATAATACTGTGACTATGAAGGAAAGGTTTCTTTAAACTTAGGCGATGCACCCTGAGGAATTTAGAGACAAAGTGCTGCATTATCCGCACCTTATTGTCAAATAGACTGGGAAAACACACACACCAAATACATAATGCAAAATGGCAAATTTGTTTGAAAAATCATTATACCAAGGTGAACAGGTGCTTAAATATAAAACTGTGGAAAAAAGACAGTTTACTGAATTGAATAAGGAAGTTAACAATATTATTACTGATTGTATTTAGAAGTACCACTACAAGTTTTCTTTCAAATTTTCTTTGCATGTTTTATACCCTTCCCCCCAGGTAATCACTGCTTCCAATAGCAAAGCTCCTACCTACTGTTTCACAACGGAAATGTGACTATCCAAGAAATTGTTACAGCCAAAGACAGAGCAAACCAAATAAAACGCTGATTATATACATCTTGGTAAATCATATGGAAAAAGGACTTACTCTTCTTTCAGTCTCTTCTGAAGTTTTTCTTTGGTAAGTTTACTTTCGCTTGCATTTTTCATCATATCTTTCCGAAACCGATTGTTCACCATGTCAACCCTACAAAATAAGGAATAGTATATTTTAAACAATTTTAAGAGTCATCATAAACTGGTGCTGCCTTTAGTATTTTGAGAAAACACTTAATGGAACAATATAGGTCAAAATTTGTAAGATGTAGAACATCTCACATGTACAATCTCCATTCTTCCTCCTTTGAAGTGTTATAATTTTAAATCATCTAGCTTACCCTACGGAGAGCTAGAATTTCAGAAAAATCTTCATGCCTCATCTACATACTTCATACATTCTCCAAAATAAATCCCAGGTAAGTCAAAGAGTTTAGTGTACAAAAAGCAAACCTTAAAATACTATAAAGGAGCTGCACAGTGACACATGCCTATAACTTAGCAACTCCAGAGGCCGAGGCAGGAGGACAGCAAGTTTGACACCAGCCTCAGCAACTTACAGATCCTGTCTCAAAATTAAAAATAAAAATAAGGCGCACGCCTGTAAT
The DNA here is from genome assembly GCA_020662805.1 of Glaucomys volans. Classification (NCBI taxonomy): domain Eukaryota; kingdom Metazoa; phylum Chordata; class Mammalia; order Rodentia; family Sciuridae; genus Glaucomys; species Glaucomys volans. Next base: position 385,733 of record JAJEJO010003974.1, on the reverse strand, counting down.
CCAAGCGACTTAGGAAGCTGAGGCAGGAGGATCGCGAGTTCAAAGCCAGCCTCAGCAACTTAGCGAGGCCCTAAGCAACTCAGTGAGACCCTGTCTCTAAATAAAATACAAAATAGGGCTGGGGATGTGGTTCAGTGGCCGAGTGTCCCTGAGTTCAATCCCTGGTTCCAAAAAAATAAATAAAAAATAAAATAAAATAAAAAAATAAAATAAATAAAAATAAAAAAATTTGAGACCCTGTCTCAAAATGCAGCTCAGTGGTAGAATGTCCCTGGGGTTCAACTCCCAGTATCAAAAAAATATATATATATCACCCCAATTAGAATAGCTATTATCAATAATACAAGCAACAGGTGTTGATGAGGATGTGGGGGAAAAGGTACACTCATACACTGCTGGTAGGGTTGCAAATTTGTGCAGCCACTCTGGAAAGCAGACTGGAGATTCCTTAGAAAACCTAGAAAGGAACCACCATTTGACCCAGCCATCCCAATCCCACTCCTTGGCCTATACCCAAAGGACTTAAAATCAGCATACTGCAGTGATGCAGCCACATCGATATTCATAGCAGCTCAATGCACAGTAGCTAGATTGTGCAAACAAGCTAGATACCCTTCAATAGATGAATGGATAAAGAAACTGTGGTATATATATACACAATGGAATATTATTCAGTCATAAAGAATAAAATTATGGTATTTGCAGGTAAATGGATGGAGTTGGAGACTATCATGCTAAGTGAGATAAGCCAAACCCAAAAACCAAAGGCTGAAAGATTTCTCTGATAAGTGGATCATGATACATAATGGGGGGTGGGAAGGAGGCAAGAATGGAGGAAGGATGGATAGAGAAAAATGAGGGGTGGGGACAGGGTGGGGGGAAGGAAAAACAACAGAACGAGACAAACATTACCCTGTGTACACAAATGATTACACAAATGGTGCGACTCTACTTCATGTACAACTAGAGAAACAATACTTGTACCCCATTTGTGTATAATGAATGAAAATTTTTAAAAATTTAAAAAGAGAAAATGGGGGAAAATATATATATAATCAAGGTAAATGTCTATCTTTCTGATAAAGGAAATTTTACTATTAAAAGTAGCAGTAAGGGGTTGGGAATATAGCTCAGAGGTAGAGTGCCCGCCTCACAAGCACAGGCCCCAGGTTCCACCCCTAGCACTGTAGCACTGCAAGGAAAAAATAAAAGTCACAGTAAGGGGCTGAGTCTGTAGCTCAGTGGCAGAGCACTTGCCTAGCACATGTGAGGCACTGGCTTCCAGCCTCAGCATCACAAAAAAATAAATAAAACAAAGGTTAATGTGTCCATCTACAACTCAATAATATATTTTTTAAAAAGTAACAGTAAAAATTATGAAGGGAAAGTTTCACAAATTTGACTTATCTAAAAATTTAAAACTCCTGTGCACAGAAAGCTGGGGGTAAACCTGCAATAAATATGACCCATAAAGGTTTGAAATTCTCAATATGTAAGGAACTTGATCGTTAGGAAACAACCTCCAATAAAGATATAGTACAAAATACTTATAAGAAATGCCAGTGGCATTATAATGCACCAGTAAGAAAATATGGAAAAAACAGTAGGGGGCAAAAAAGGAAACACCAGCGGCTAATAACAGAAAAATTTTCTCAACACAAATATCACACTGACAAAGTTGGGAAGAAACAACAATCGCGGTTTTTAAAAATGGACTTTAAGGGGAAGGTAAATTGGTAAGCAGTCTGGCAGTATTAATCAAGAATCTTAAAAATATCTGTGCTCAACAGGTGCAGTGGTGCACGCCTGTAATCCCAGCAGCTTGGGGGACTGAGCAGGAAGATCACGAGTTCAAAGCCAGCCTAGCAACTT
>JAJEJO010003974.1:300543-383761 GCA_020662805.1 Glaucomys volans | reverse complement strand
AGTACCCACCCCCCCAAAAAAAAATTGTGCTCTTGATCTGTTCTTTGATCAAGTAATTCCCCTCAAAGAATCTTTCTTAAGGAATTAATTTTAAAAGCATAAGAAGGTTTATTTATAAAGATGTTTATCTCAGCACTAAGTTATTAAAGGAAAAAGTTAAAAAATCTATCCGTCCAAAAATAGATGCGTAAATTATGGCTGGCTCACACAACAGACTAAAACATAGCCACTTAAAAAATGTTGATAAGGGGACCAAAGGGAAGGGAGGGAGGCTGGCAACACGAAAGACAGTAAAATGAATCGGACATAACTTTCCTAGCCTTGTATCTGAATACATGACCAGGGTAACTTCGCACCACATACAACCACAGGAATAGAATCCTAATTAGAATAAGTTATACTCTATGCATGTACAATTTGCCAAAACACACTCTACTGTCAAGTATAACTAAAAACAACAAATAAAAATAATTTTTAAAAAGTTGATAAACGTCTTTGTTGTAAATGGGAAGAATGTTTGCCAATATAACTTTCTGTACAAATAAATGATCAAATTAAGTACACAGTACATTTTCATCTACAAAAAGTATATGCTGTGTGTGCTAGCTTTCTTTTTTTTAACCCTTTACTCAGTTTCAGGCACCACGCTAAGTTTTACATGTACCATTAAATCAGAACAGTCTCTGATAATAGTTACTATAATTATGTTCATTTTTAAAACATAAAAATGCAAGTTCCAAACTTGTCCATGGTCAATTTGGAACTGGACAATTAAGGAAGCAAACTCAACTCTAAATCCAAACACTGTTTTTTTAGCTGATCTAAACTGCACAGAAGAGGAAATAGACAAGAATGCCAACATGTTAACAACAGTTTTCTCAGTAGTCGGATTAGGAAGGACCTTTTCTATACTTACAAATGTTCTTCAAATCTTCACATAATTACGTATTTTTCAAGAGAATGGTTTTAAGACCTAGAGAATCATTTTTGAAATGTACAGAGGGATTCTGAAAGACAAGTTAGGCAGCTTACATTTCCTCATCTTCATCTTCCTCATCAACCCAAACTGGCTGCTTCTGAGGGGGAAAAGAATCTTTTGCTTCATTCTCCACTTCTGAGTCATCAGAGTCTTCATGCAAGTGAACCTACAGAAGACAAAAGGCCTTCAAAGCACGGTGTCTTTCCCATCCCACAGTGGCCCATGCCTTAAGTGACTTGAAGAACGCTTTGTTTTTATAGTCCTCTGATGAAATAATGGGATGGAATGCTACTAAAGCAAAAGCTGGAGGTAGAAGCAAAAAATGAGACCAATGAATGACACCTCCAGCTAAACAAGCAAGGCAAATTGGAACAGTTAAGGAGAGCAAATCAACATGCTGAAAGAAAAATACCAAAGCAGACAAGAACAAAAGGTAAGTTAACAGATGAAGAAAAGGGCAGGAGAAATGCCCAAACCACAGAAATTACAAGTCCCAAGGCAGATTAGAGTTAAAGATAACGAATATCATTAAGTCCTATCTCATATTCTTAGATACATTGCTTTTCTCTTAACCATTCCTAATTCCACCTCTTTAAAACTTTATACCAAACTTTAAAACTTTATATCAAATCTAAATCTTGACCACAAAAATTCCCCTTTAAGTAATAGCTTGAGCCTTCCCCAACCCACATGACAGCAATGTCCCACTGATTTCTATCTCCATTACTACAGTTTAATAAGATTCAAAGCTCAACAAATCCCACCTCTGGTATGCTGTTCCTCCTGACTACAAAAATTTCACCCAGTTAGCACACTTCCAGGACTAGTTCTCTACAATAGTTCTCTAGACTACAGCAACTTCTCCCCTAAGCACCCAATGGAGGTGGCAATCAGCAGATACTTGCTAAATCAACATTATTTTAGCAAACATTGACAGTAATTCCTTCCTTGGCCTCACTTATCTAAAATTTCACAGGCCTCCTTCATGCATACATATTTTCCTTCCGCAAAGATTTTTCTCTTCAGTACTTATCACCAATAATTGAATTTTACTTATTTATCATTTCCTTATCTTCTGTCTCTGCCACAAGCTCCAAGAAGGCAGGGATCTTTGTCAATTTTGTCCACCACTATGTCCGGGAATCTCTATCTTGGACAAAACCAGGTACAGAATTTTTTAAAAAGTAGAGTGCAAAAATTATAATCACAGAGGGTTTGCCATCGCCTGCAGAGTATCAAAGACCTACAAATACTGTTCAGCAAACGAATATACGACCATTTTCAAAAGTTGGTGCGCGACATGATGGAGCCCAGAAATTGTTAAAACGCATATTCCCAGGCTTGTGCGCACCAATTGATTCCATTAACGACCAGGAACTCCTTGAATCGCTGGTAAGGAACTGGTGCAGGTGATCAAACGGCCACGCTGAGTCTGGGCAGACAGCAGGGCGGAGCCGCCCAAGATGCTCACCACTACGGTTCGCAAAACAAATACGTGTTGAGCGCCTGCTGCATACGAGGCGCAGTGGCTCCTCCCGAGCGGAGAAAGGCGTGGTCTACGCCCGCCCAAGCTAGCAGTCCAGCGCGGGAAGGCGGGGTACGTGCAGCGGCGCCCCTCGGCGCCAGCCTTCAGGGCCTCCTCCCTCCCACCTGAGCGCTCGCCGCCGCAGGTCGCCCAGGCTCCGCCCTCAAAGCCTCGCCGCCCACCGCGCGCCCAGCCCAAGCGCGCCCGGCCCGCTCCTGGGTCTCCCTCACCCGCGGGCCCCGCAGCCGCCGCAGCAGCGCGTCCGCGCCGTCCCCGACATCACCGAAGACCAGCTCCTCCAGGCACCGCTCCACGGCCGGTTTGTCCTCCTCCAGTGTCAGGCGATGCTGCTGCCGGAGCCGTCTCTCCTCTGCCGCCGAGGCGACTGTGATCGAAACGGCTGCGGCGCTCGGCCGAACTGGCGGAGTTCGCCGGGATGAGGGGGCACCCTTCCGGGGCGGCCCGCCCGTCTCAGTTCTGGCTTTCTGGTCCAACCTCATTTGGGTTTTCCTGTCCGGCCTTGCGCGGGCTCTCCGGTCCGGTTTCGTCCGGCTCCTGCGTTCGGGCGGCATCTTTGGGTTTGAGAAGAAACCAACCGCTCACGTGGAGCCGCTCTGCGCATGCGCGCCGTCGCCTCGCTGGGCGCCGCCAAGGAGGTCCCGGGGGACCGGAAGGAGCCTGCGCAGCCTTTGGCCACGTGACCAAAACCCTCCTACGTCATTCCCACTCCCCTCGCCAGCCCCTCCCCGTGTGGGAGTTCCTCGGGAGGGCCAATCTTCCGGGTGCAGGGGGACGCGGCGTGACGGGAGTGGAAATTTTTTCCAACACAACTGCTGCAACGTATTGAAAGGTACGCAAGACAGCCAGAGTACAAACGGGGGTGACGGAATGAACCTTCTACTCTTCCTCTTGATCTTTTAACCACTCGACTTCACACGAACCCCAATTACCTTTACTTCCCTTCGTCTTGGTACGGTCCTTAGAGTACGGAGCCTGCAGAGGGTCCCACGCTGGAGGAGAGAAAGGAGGGTATGTAGGGAAGTGGGCCAATCGGGGCGCGGGTCACGGCGCAGGCGCGCTGGGGAGGGAGGGCTATGCTAATGTTGTTGATATCCTGGGGCCACCCGAGTTAAAGGGGGGAAATCCGGGGGCTGCCGCAGCCGCCACCAGTCTGAGCCCAGCTGGGGGCCCCCTATAGTCGCCGCAGTCCCGGGGAGAGGCGCCTGCCCCCAGCTCGGGGAGGGGGCGCCGCGGGCTCGGGGAGCACGGACAACCCCTACCCATGAGGCCCTGATGGAAAACACAAAGGATCTGGTGAGAGCCGAGCGCGGCAGCCGCTTTGTGTGCCAGGTGGGGGGAACGCCTGCAGCTCCCCGACCCCAGGAACCCCGCAGCTCCCTGACCCCGCTCCCAGGCCTGCTTCTCCATCCCACGCCCCCTCCCCCTACCGACCGTTAAACGATTCAGGGGTTCCCCTCCCCCACCCCCTCAGCCCCGGACTCGTTTGGGTTCTTTCCTCCACTTTCCGGGGGGAAAAAATTGACAAGAAAGTTTTTCTATGCCCCCCACCCCCACCCTACTCTGGCTAGGGAGAAAGGCTGAATCCGACACTTACTTTTTTAGGTGCCCAGGGTGGGAGAGTGGAATGGAGTCCTCACTTCCTTTGGGGGGTGGGTGTGGGGAAATATAGTTTTGGTGCTTTGCAAAAGAAGGTAGTTATGGGTTTGGGGACCAGTGCCGCGAGGCAATTTGCACGTGGAGGTGGAAATATTGAAAGGGGGCGGGGTGGGCACGTGTGGGAGGGAGAGGTGGGAGTGGTGTTTGGGAAGCCGCCACCAAGGCCGCTTATTTAAAAGGGTTCCAGGTCGGTGGGCTTCTATGACTACTGCGTTCTCCTTTGTGAAATAAAAATCCTAACATTTCAGAGTCGGAAGAGACATTAGAGGTCACCCAAAGCAGCCGTCCCCTCTGCAGCCTCTGAAAAGTGGTAGGTAGTCTGGCCTCTACTAAACCCCTACAAACACAGCGCTCACTACTGCCCAGGAAAGCCCCTTCCATTTTTAAGTAGTTCTAATCGTTTGCTTACCCTTATTAGACCCTTCAGTCTCATTCATGTCCTGGTTAAGTTGCTCCTTTTTTTACTTCTCAAATTTTCTCTCACATCCTCCTCACCCACCCACTGCTCATTGGCCTATATTTTGTGTGCCAGGAAAGAACAGCAGGGAAGTGGAGGGGGGGAGGATTTGAGAAAGTGAAGGCCAACTGAAAACTTTGCTGGGTCAATTTCAAGTGTGCTGACTTACATATCTGAAGGTGATTGATAGTCTTCTGACAGGAAACTAGGGAATTGAAATCAGGATTTCATGGCCATTTTCTCTCACTAGTGTACCTTTATGAAATTAGAAATTTCATCATCTCTGTAGTTCTATCTCTACATTTGATTGTTGTCTAGATCACTTTCCCTAAGGATGCCTAAAATTGCATCCTGGGCATAGTACTAAAGCCCTAAGAACATCAACCTGGTAGAGAACTGATCTCTCCCATCATTTTGACCTGTGTTCCTTGAAAAATGTACTTCCCTCCAGGACTCTGCTTCCCAACTTCTTTTTTTTTTTGCAGTTCTGTTTTTTATGAGATTTGAAATTTATGCAGCACTTTAATATTTGCTTTGAGTTTGCAATATATTTAATGCCCTCTACATTAAAATGCCCCAGTATTTGTCATTTGGTTGTTCAGTTTCAAATACCTGTTGTCTTCAGTCTTATAAAAGCTCTTCTTTAAGTGAGCTCTGTTGCCTTCAGTAGTTTTCTTGGCAAAAAAACAAAAACAAAAACAAAATTTGGGGCACATGTTTTTTCCTTCCAAAGTGGAAGTGGGAGTCCAAACATAATGTTGAAGTAATGCATCTGGTCTAAAAGCCAGCAAATTAATTTTATCCTAAACTCCCAATTCCCTGTTTAGAATGTTAGAGCACATTTTTTCTTCCCCATCTTATGACTTACAGACTTGATTTGCTCTAGTGTGCTTAGACTGGTTTTTGTTTACCTCAACACCAAAGAGTGTTTAGAAAGAAAATAGCTGTCTTTTTTTGCACCACCTCCTCTGAATAACAAGTAGATGCTATTTATATAGAACCCCATACTCAAGGCTTGTGAATAACTTGCAAATCCTGGCAAAATCTGTCTTGAATAAGTATTCATATGTGAAGCCATGTTTTTCAACCATCCAATTTTTAGCTTTGTATAAACTTGGATATATAATATTTTCTTAAAATCTAATCACTAGAATTTAACATGGAATACTAGATCATGAAAAAAATTAACAGAGTTGTATAGTTGTCTTTAAAATTGTAATTAATATGGAGTTCCAAGTTGTTTTCCTGCTTGCTTTAAATGTGAGCTGTCATGACATAAGTTGACTAACTTTGGAACCATTTGCCCTCTAAACATACTAGACAGGAACAACTGGTTTCACTTTTAAAGATGACACTGCTGTATTTTTTATGACTAGTTATATGTTGACATTATTTGTCTAAGCCTTTCTGGATAGTCAGATGCTGCTTGTAGTCTTTAAGTTATTTTGGAAATTAAAAAAAAAAACTTATTTTAAAGTGTAGTAAAGCTTATAACATAGGGGCCAAGTGAAGGCAAATAATAGTTCATAAATGAAAATGACATATTAACATCATAAACCTTAAACTACTAGACTACTAAAAGCCAGGAATGCTCAGTGATTTCAGTGACCACCTTCTAAACTTAAAGTCATTATTCTTTGGTGCCTCCTTGTTTCCCACTTTCTTATTTTTAAAATGTTTACTAGATAAATTTTAACCTTTCACACTTAACAGTTCGGAGTAAGATAGTTAATATGTCTCATTAATCTTAGGTTTTCAGTTCCCAGAGAGATAAAAACAAAACAATAGAAAAAAAGTTCTAAAATAGTTACAACAAGCTCAACTGTGTCTCCCTACAACAGGCTATATTAACTATCCCAGACAGCTTTTAATTTTATGTGAAAATAACAGATTACTTCAGATCTTTGGGGGGGGGGGGGTTATTGGGTGGCTACTGGTTGAACCCAGGGGCACTTAACCACACGGATTTACAACACCAGCCCCATTTTATTTTTTGTTTTGAGACAAGGTCTCACCGAATTGCTTAGGGCCTTACTGAATTACAGAGGCACGTCTTAAATTTGTGATCCTCCTGCCTCAGCCTCCCAAGTTGCTGGGATTACAGGTGGGTAGTCCCCTACACTTCAAATCTTTTAATGAACTTTTTAAGGATTTATTCCCCATAAATTTAAAATTTATCTTCTTGCTTTGCTAGAATCTACAAGAAAAGGTGCATGAGCAATAGTTCCATTTGAACAAACCCGAATGTGAGGTAGGATGAAGTGATAGAGTGAAGGGGTGCTGAAAAATTAGGTTAGAGTTGTGATTCTGCCACTGACTAGTTGCATACTTGTTGAAGATCCCGTGTCTTGGTTTTCTCATCCCAGTTGAATAGCTGATCTAGAGGCGCTGGGATTGTAGTTCAGTGGTAAAGCACTTGCCTAGCACATGTGAGGCACTGGGTTCCATCCTCAGCACCACATAAAAATAAGTAAATAAAGGCATTTTAACAACCAAAAATATTTTTTAAAAAAAAGTCGATCTAGGACTGGGGATATAGCTCAGTTGGTAGAGTACTTGCCTCACAAGCACAAGGCCTGGGTTCAATCCCCAGCACCGCAAAAGAGAAAAAGTTTTTTTGATCTAGAATTAGTTAGCATTGTTCAGTGGAGCTTTGTGCAGTGGTAGAAATGTCCTATATTCATGCTGTCCACATATGACTATTGAGCAGTTAAAATGTAGCTAGTAAATGAAAAAACGCAATTTTTTATTGTGTTAGTCAACTTGAATAGCCACATGTCTGCCAAATTGGACATGCAGGTATAGGACACTGTTTTCCAAACTTAGCTGAAATCACCTCTTAAGGGCTTTTGTTAAAAATACACACCCCTCTCCTGAATGTAGTCTTTCAGTAGGTCTGCAGTGGAGTCTGACAATCTGTTTTTTAATATATACTCCAGAAAGTTTTGTTTTTGTTTTTGTTTTATTTTTCGTCAGATTAGTTCAGGAAACACCACAATGCAGATTTCTGAGCACCCTTTTAGTTCTCACTGTGGTGTTGGTAACCTAGAATTTGGTATACTGTAAATGAGCTTTGAAAAAAGTCAGCAAACTGGGCTCTAGCTCTGACTCTGCCACCTCCTGACTTCTGATCTCAGATAAGTTGCCTGATCTCTTTGAGCTTCATCTTCCTCATCTGAAATGTGGGTTGAAGGCTGGGGATATAGCTCAGTTGGTAGAAGGCCCTGGGTTCAATCCCTAGCACTGCAAAAAAGAAAAATGTGGGTTGAGCATAAGCCTTGCTTCCCTTCTGAAGTTTCTATAAACTTCCACTCAAATATGATGACTGCTATATAAAAAAGTGTAAGCTGCTATATAAATGACAAAATGTTAAAGATAGCTTTCCAGAATCCCTTCTCCCTTTTCACTAGATTGTCTAATTCATACTTCTCTTCTTATAAAACTGATTGTATATAATGCTCATTCATTTATTAAATCATTGTGGCCACAGTTTGTAGTCATGGTTGTAGGGTGGGCATAATAAGTCTAATTTTTTTTTTTTTTAATTTCTGGTGCTTAGCACAATGATATGTATAGCTCAGTAAATACTGGCTGGTATCTATTTATTTACTTTTAGACTTTAAAACTTTAATTGATTAATTATAGATTTTTTTTATATACCAGAGAAATATCCCCTTAGGCATATATGGATGTAACTCAATTTTAACTGATGCTCTATGGTTACTGTTCAGTGATTACATACCTTAGCAGTACTGGGGATAAATTGAACCCAGGAGCTGTCTAGCACTGAACTACATCCCCAATCCTTTTTATTTCAAGATAGTATCTTGCTAAAATAGCTGAAACTGGCCTCAATTTGCCGTTCTCCTGCCCCATTCTACAGAGTAGCTGGGATTAAAGGCATGTGCCATCATGCTCAGCAGTGATTATGTATCTTTTGAGCAACTAACTTCGTATATATTTTTAAAAGATGATCATGTTAGGGGTGTAGCTGAGTGGTAGAGCATTTGCCTCACCTGCACAAGAAACTGAGTTTCATCCCCTGCACTGTCAAAAAAAAAAAAAACAGCCAGGTGCGGTGGCGCACACCTGTAATCCCAGCAGCTTGGGAGGCTGAGGCAGGAGGATTGCGAGTTCAAAGCCAGCCTCAGAAAGGGCAAGGCACTAAGCAACTCAGTGAGACCCTGTCTCTAAATAAAATACAAAATAGGGCTGGGGATGTGGCTCAGTGGCCAAGTGCCCCTGAGTTCATTCCCTGGTTCCAAAAAAAAAAAAAAAAAAAAAAACACCCAAAGAAATGTTTGGTTTTTTTTTCCATTAGCCCTGATAATGATCTTAAAGACCCTCTAGGCCACCATGTGTTTCATACTTAATTTTGACAAGGTCATCTTATTTTTAATTAGCTTTTCAGGTTCATTCTTAAGGATTCATAGCTTTCTTCTGAAGAACTGAAAGCGTCCATGTGAACTATTTTATTTTATCATACATCCTTCCTGTGTGGTAAGTGGTATTTTCCTTATTTAGAAGAGAGGGAAACTGAGACCCAAGTAATTGTTGCATCTAAAGTCAAGATAATGATAAGACTAGAAGTTGGATCCCAAAATGTACAAATTTGGATTTATCACTAGCCAGATCATGCTTTTTATCCAGCTGTGAAATAAGGAAGAGGCCAGCAAGAGCTAAGAAGTAGCCCCAATTCAAAGTCCAGTCAATCATAGAATATCTGTTGTGAAATTTGTGATCTCATGCATACAGTGTTCACATTGAAGACTTGAGGAAACATACATTGTCTTATGCCATCTCACTCAATCCTGCCTAGAAACATGAATCATCCTTTTGTCCAGCTTATCCATGATTTTTACCCACCCATTATTTACTAGCCATATCTGTTATCAGACTGACTATCAAGGTATTAGAGTGCTTGTCTTCAAATACCCTGATTTAGTAGCCTAAAGCCATATCATTCATCTCATCATGTAGACCTTATGTCATTACAAGAAGGGTGAGTATAGAAAAATTAGATATTTTGTCAGACCTCATTCGTATAACTTTATTACAATATATTCTAATTGTTCTCTTTTATTATTAGTTATTATTAGTCTTATTGTGCCTAATTTATAATTATAGGTATTTATAGAAGCTGATAGAATTCTGGGAGGCGGGGAAGAGAGTACTGGAGAAGTACATGAGGGAGCTTTCTATATTTTGATAGGTATTCAAAAATATGCCTCAATTTTAAAAAACTTAACTGTTGAGTAAAAAAGAAATTTAAATGAACTGCAGTTTCTGATAAATAATTATGAAAATATGATGCATCATAATATGTACAATAATACGTTCAAAGCAGTGAGCAAAGGAAAATTCATAGCCCTAAAAACACCTATATTAGTGAACATACTTACCTCAGAAACAAACAGAGCAAAATAAGTCAAAGAAAACACACACAGAAAAAGAAGTAAAAAAAAAAGAGGGCTGAGTTTGTAGCTCAGCGGTAGAGCACTTGCCTCACACATGTGAGGCACTGGGTTCAATCCTCAGCTCCACATAAAAAGCAAACACAGAGGTATTTGTGTCCATCTACAACTAAAAAAAAAATAAGAGTTAAAGTACAAAAAAACTATGCATCTAGCCGGGCGTGGTGGCGCACACCTGTAATCCAAGCGACTTGGGAGACTGAGTCAGGAGGATCACGAGTTCAAAGCCAGCCTCAGCAACTTAGCGAGGCCCTAAGCAACTCAGTGAGACCCTGTCTCTAAATAAAATACAAAATAGGGCTGGGGATGTGACTCAGTGGCCAAGTGTCCCTGAGTTCAATCCCTGGTTCAAAAAAAAAAAAAAAAAACCTATGCATCTAATTGATGAATCAATCCTGGGCCTTTTGGGGAAAATTGACAAGATAGATAAACTACTAGCTAATTTAACCAAGATTTTAAAAAGAGGGAACAATGGACCAGGTCAAAAGGAATTCTGCCTGAGAGACGAGATGTTCCTAATGCTACGGTGACTATAAAAAATGGGAAAAATTGTAATTATTTTTATGAAACAATAATAATACTGATTTCTATACTTTTGATAAAGGTGACACAAACGAAAACTATAGATGAAATAATAGTTAAGAATACCATTGCAAGGGACTAGGGTTGTGGCTCAGTGGTAGAGCACTTTCCTAGCATGTGTGAGGCACTGGGTTTGATTCTCAGCACCACATATGAAAAAACAAAGGTCCATCAAGAGCTAAAAAAAATTAAAAAATAAAGAATATCATTTCAACATCCTAAATATTATGTAACCTCCCACACCACATTAACCGATTTTTGTCCCAGGTGTGGAACACCTATAAAAACTTAAATTGAGCAACAAATATACCACTTAGGGTAACTGAAATGATTTGTGGATATTTATTGTGTTTACACAATTAAAAACTTACAACTTAATGGATTGAGTAAAACATCTGTGTGTGTGTGTGTGTGTGTGTGTGTGTGTGTGGTGCTGGGGATTGAACCCAGGGCCTTGTTCATGCGCAGCAAACACTCTCCCATCTGAGCTATATCCCCAGCCCAAGTAAAGCATCTTAATGAAGTTTATACTAGGAGAACAGGGATAATTCACTATTTGTTCATTATTTGGAAATCTATATCATTTACCATATTAATAGTTTTGAACAGAAAAGTTGTAGATCCTGAAAAGACCTGTGGCAAAATTTTTAACACCTAACAAAAACTTTTGAGAAAACAGGAATAGATAGATGCTTCTTTATTTAACATGATTTTATTTACACAAATAAGCACCTCAATTCTAAAGCCAGCATCTTAATAAGAAACACAGTGAGTAACAAAGTAAGGATGACTATTTTCTCCACTACTTACACTGAACTCTGAGCCCACACACACAGGAAGAAAACAAGTAGAGGCATAATACTGGAAAAAGAAAAAATAAAGTTTCTTTGTTGGTGACATGATTGTTTTTCTGAAAAGCCCTAGAAAATCAGTGGCCAAACTCTCTCAAAATAATTTGAGCAAGAAAGAATGTAAAATAATAAATTTCAGTGTACTGCAGAAATAGCCAGTTAAGACAATACAACAACCAGGCATGGTGGTGCACACCTATAATTCCAACTGCTCAGGAAGTTGAGGCAGGAGGATCTCAAGTTTGAGGCCAGCTTTATCAACTTAGAACCTTCTCAAAAAAATAAAATGAAAAAAGGCTATAGATGTAGCTCAGTGATAGAGTGACTCTGGGTTTGATCCCCAGTACTGCGAAAAAGTAAAGGGTGGGGGAACAGTACCACACACAAAAATCACATATACAACAGGAACAATAAAATACTTAAATTCCTAAAAGGATTTGCTTTAACAAGAATTGTTTTATAAGCTGTGTGAAGCATGGGGCTGGGTTTGTGACTCAGTGATAGAGCACTTGCCTAGCACACGTGAGGCATTAGGTTCAATCCTCAGCACCACATGATAAAAAAAAGTTGTTATGGCCATCTATAGCTAAAAAAAATTTTTTTTTAAATATTTAAAAAATAAAAATCTATGTGAAGCAAACTATAAAGCATTCCTAAAAGACACAAGTTAAGCCGGGCATGATGACACATGCCTGTAATCCTAGCAGCTTTAGAGACTGAAACAGGAGAATCAAAGTTCCAGACTCTCAGCAACTCAGTAAGGCCCTGTCTTAAACAAAAAAAGGGGCTGGGGTTGTTGCCTCAGTGGTTAAGCAACCCTGGGTTCAATTCCCAGCACCAAGAAAAAAAAGAGACACAAAGTAACTTTGAACAAATGGAAAGGTATCCATTGTTCTTCATTACGACATCTCAACATCATCTAGTTGTCATGTCTTTCTAAGTTAATTGATAAATTTAGTTAAATCCTAATATAAATTTTTTGGTATAAAGTTGAAATCGTTAATATAAGAAATTCATTTGAAAAAAGAAACATGCAAGAATATGGGAAAACTTTAAAAGAGAGGTCTTTGGAGTGGATCTCACCCCAGCAGGTATAAAAATAACCTAGAAAGAGTCTAGTTTTATAAAAGGAAGATAAAGACTCATGAATAGACACACAAATGAAATAGAGTCCCGTACCACCTAACCTTTTAGTCAGCAATGGACCACATATACAAAAGTGGTACCATAAGATTGTAATGGTGCTGAAATTTTCCTATTGCCTATGACATAGCTGTAGCCACCATAATATGGTAGCACAATGTACTTTGTGTTTGATGATGTTGGTATAAACAAACATACTGTATTCTAGTATTTTAAAAGTATATCACAGAGTTATGTGCACTACGTAATACTTGATAATAAATGCCTGTGATTGGTTTGTGTTTATGCTTTTTATTATTTTAAAGTATATATATTATAGATAAAATTTTTAAAAGTTCACTGTTTAAATTAAACAGTATTCCATGTTATGTCAACAGTAGTAGCCTCATAAATCTCGTGTGGATTGCATCTTTTCATCTTACCATTTTCTCTTGTACTTGATTTAGTCTCACATGTTGTTTTGCTCATCATGGCCCCAAGCATACAAAATCCCATTTCTCATGTTGCCACTGTGAGGCCACAAGGAAGGACCGACTTGCAAATGAAATAAGTGACTAAAGACTACAAAGGTGATGGTTACCAGTCAGGCATGTCCCATTCCACTATAGCCATGAGCTTGAAGAACAAGAGCAAAAAAGGATCTGCTTCATTGAAGGCAATAAGACTTCAATTCAAGAAGGGTCCATATCTGATGGGCAGGTATTTGTAATAACCTGTGTTGAAGACCAGACCAGAAGCACATTCCTCTCAGTACCAGGATGGGCATGGCCAAGGCAAAAAGTTTACAATGTTGAAAGAAAAGGCTGGACCTGATCACAGTGTTGAATTTATTACTGGTTTTGAGTGGCTGAAATGATTCTGAACTCCTAAGTTCATTGCATTATGTGAAAGTGAATGGTGCGTCTGAGTGCTGACGTGAAAGCAGCCGAATAACTTGTGGAAACTAGGCTGATTATTAAGCTAATTGGGGAAAAGAATTACTTGTCAGAGCAATCTGACAGCATAGGCTATATAAGTCAGCCTAGGTATGTAGTAGGCCATAGTGTCTGGATTTGTGCATTTTTATGATGTTTAACCAACAGCTGAATCATCTGATGTTACATTTCTTGAAACATGATCCTGAAATTAAGTCACACATGACTACAGTATAAAATCCAGAAGTGGACACAGCTACTAGGGAAACCTAGTACTTAAAGTGGTATTTCAAATCAGAGGTAAAGGTGGACATTCTAATAAAGGATATTGAAACAACAACCTAGCCTTTTGGTGGGGAACAAATGTTAGGCCCAATCTTCACACCATACACAAGAAAAAACTCCAAATGGGTCAGAGGTCTAAATATAAAACCAAACTGTACAAATACCAGAAGAAATGTGGGTGAATTTTTGTGTATCATGATTTAGGAAATTTTTTTCTAATTGATTCATAATTAGGTATAATGAAAAAATATACTATGCCCTAGGGGTATAGCTCAGTGATAGAGTGCATGCTTCAAATGCATGAGGCCCTGGGTTTGATTCTTAGCACCCAAAAAGAAAAAATACTCATAAATTTTAATACTGGTAAATTTTGATACATTAACAACAAAAATACCAAAAAAACTTTATGAGCAGAATCAAAATTTGCCATAAATACAGATGAAGAGTGAATTCCTGAGTACAAACAACTGAAATAAATCTATGACTGACAACCTTAAGGAAAACACAAAAAGAACAGACAAATCACACATGCGCAACAGGTACAAAAAAAGACTAAAACTACACTAGACTGAACACAGTCTAAAGAGTTGATCTTTAGCACCAACTCCCCGCTAAAATCAGAGTTCATTGGAAAAATTAATTTCAGGGTTGGAGCAACATAGATATAAAAATTATGAGCCTGAAATATGTTAATATGCCAAAAAGAAAGTACTCAAAAATCATCAGGAGCATGTTAAAGGAACTAGTTCAAGGAGATCCTAACAGCCAAATCTGGGTAATATGAGCCCTGAATTCAGGACCATGATGAATCACAAATCATTGGGGGAAAATAAGAGTTAATCCGTACTGGTAATGAATAGATAGGTAAGCAGATGAAATTAAGTGAGGATTTCCTGCTGATCTTTGCAGCCATCATGGTAGTGTTTGGTTTGGCAAGATTATCATTACATGGTAAATTAGGGGTGGGGGTGGGATTTCAACAAGAAGCAATATTTGCATGTTTTAATCATCATCTAGGCATGCTTATTAATTGCAAGGAGAATTAACAGTGAATATACAGTGGGAAAACCTGCAGAAGACCTTAGAAATTTTGTGCCTTGGCACAGTAGAGTGAGAGGGATACAGCATCGTTTATGCAGTATTATAGGAATACATAACCCAAATCTAATGAGGGAATGTCAGATGAACCCCAAATGAAAAATTCCTGATTAAAAGGGAGTAAGGCCTGCATTCTTCAAAATTACTCTTCCAGTATAAACTATAAAGATAGTTATAACATGTGGTCCTGGACTGGAAGGAAGAAATGCAAATAATGATGTGGGTTGTTTGTGATATGGATGGTAAATTAGAGAATTACTAACATTAACATTTAACATTAATTCAAATTGATGTTACATTTCCTGAAACTGATAACTATGCTACAGTTAGTTACAAGACAAGGTTTTTAATCTTAGAAAATAAACGCAATTGAAATGATTTAGAAAAACTATATAGAACCAACCAATTGGGTCAAAGTTAACAGTTGGTGAGTCTGTGAGTACATAGGTTCAGCGTTTCTGAAAACATGATGTTATTTCCAAATAGGAAACAAAAAAAACTGCTTGATGGACCATTTTTAATGTCATTTTGGCATAGATTCAGAGACAAGAATATATTCCATTAGATGTTGAGAAACAAGCACTCAATATTGCTGGTACGAATTAACTAGTAAGATTTCTTTGGAGAGAATTTGACAATGTCTAACATACACATATACATATCATACTTCTGAGAATATGCCTTGGAGGTGTACCTTACTAATATAAAAATACATATGCATAACTTTAGCATATTTGTAATTGCAAAAAATTAAGAACTAGATGTCTTTACACTGAATTGGAGTGATTTTTATTCTGAAAGATGAGATTATAATGTTTGACCTTTCGAGTAAGAAAGGAAAATACAAAAGCATACATACACACACCTACTTTCCTTTTGAAAGTGTGTACCTACAAGAAGGATGAACCAAAAAGAAAAAGAGTTGGTTACAGAGAAGGAAATTGATCTTCCAGATAGAAAATGAAGTTTAATTCAATGAAGGAGTCTCAAAAACTAAAAGCAAACCAAATCAAACAATTTAAAAATAACAACATAACCACTATGAAAGAAATCATTCAAATAACTCTTAGGTTGGCACTCAGTCCCTTAATCTGGGGAGAAAAAACTGCAAAGAAATTGTGAACTGTTGGTTTTGTATATAACATAGTGCTGCTTTAGGTATTTAAGTATATAAAAGCATTGAGCAAAGAAGTAAATATGCTGAATTAGTTGAATAGAGTTTTCACTGTGGAAGAAGAGAGCGTGGATAGGTTTTTAAAACAAAAAAAGCTGTGGGGGGTTGAAATTGTAATTATAGGGAGGAAATCCCAATTTTCTTAACAACTTGTGTGCATACATTAGTCATACAAGTGTGTTCATATTCTTAATTTTGTCATCTGAAGGGCCTTGAAGCAGAGAAACCCCAATGGCAGTGAATAAATTGTACACCTACATATTTATATCTAATATAAAAATCTAGTAAGAGAGAAACCAAGGAAAGCTGTTTGGAGAAGCATTTCATTCCAGGTCAGAGACAGAGATGAGTTTTTGATAAGTCTAAAATACCTTGTTATGCCAGGACGTAAGGGGTTACTTCAAAAACATTAGGAGTGTCTTTAAGGAGATCTCACTCCCCCAGTCTGGGACAGTTTGAACCACCAAGTAATTAAGAACAATAGTAAATCACAAACCATTGAGAAGTAAAAATCCCCGAGTTGATACTCATAGTTTTGCAGTATGGGAAGGGGGATAAGACCCCTTACAGAAGATGCCAAATGATGAACATGAGAAGAATGCTGGGGGTGAAAAAAAAATCACAGTTAAGGATGACTTGCACAAGAATCATTGGATGTTAAATCTGAAGTGATATTTTGATGATGAGAATATTTTTTTAAAGTGTTCCCCCATAGATAACTTGTTTAACAGAAAATAAGAGAAAATGTTAGTGTTGAAACCATACTATATTTAGAGCAGGTCATTAAAATTAACATCACCAGTAAAGACAGCCATCATGCCTGTGGATGATACCCTGAAAAAAACACTAGTTAAGTAAACAGCTAGTGGTGACATGCAGCATCAATTAATGAGAAAACCTCAAACCTAAAAGAAATTTTTACTTTTGAGATAATTGGAAATCTGCAGAATTCCAATTTATATACAATAATCTCTTAAATGGGGGCGTACCTCATAACTTCCTTTGCAAGAGTCGATTATGGGAAAGGTTAAGAATCACTTTACAGCAGGACATGGTGGGACACGTCTGTCATCCCAGTGACTTGGGAGGCTGGGGCAGAAGATCCCAAGTTCAAAGCCAGCCTCAGCAGTTTAGCAAGGTCCTGTCTCAAAAAGGACTGAGGATGTGGCTCAGTGGTTAAGCACCCCTGGGCTTAATCCCTTAATACCTCCCCACCACCAAATCACTATGTGGAGAAATCTGACACTGCCTCAACCAGATGATCAAGGTCAACATCAACACTGATAAGTCATGTGATAGTATTTAATGTAACATAAATGGCAGTTGGTGTCAGTACCTCCCAAGACAACTTCAGCTTTATCATGAGAACAAATCTCAGTGGAGAGGTGTTCAACAAATTACCTAAGCAGTGCTCCTCAGAAATGTCAAGATCTTCCAAAAGGTAGGGGGGGATCCCACAATCAAAAGGAGCTTTATCCAGCCTCAGCAACTTAGTGAGGCCCTAAGCAACTCAGTGAGACCCTGTCTCTAAATAAAATACAAAATAGGGCGTGGGATGTGGCTCAGTGGCCGAGTGTCCTTGAGTTCAATCCCTGGTTCCAAAAATATTTAAAAAAGGAGCTTTATGACAATTTATGCATGATGACTTATGGCAACTATGTAATGTGAAATCTTGAAACAAAAAGAACATTAGGTATATTTGAAAGAGATTTGAATTATGTGTAGACTGGTTAATGATAACATGTCCGTGTTCGTTGTTTACAACAAATGTACCATACTAACATAAGATTTAATTTAATAGAAGTGGATATTTGAAATTGAAGTTCTTCTGACAAATAGCCCTTTTGTTTTAAGGGAAGGGAGTACATTCTTAAAACATGTTAAATGTTAAGAACGACAAAATATATCCTAGATTCAAACTTAAAGAGACATGACAAATGGAGTATTTGATCCTAGAACAGGGCAAAATTCCATAAACTGAGTCACTTGACAGAATATGAATGGTAGATTAAAGTATTGGGTTAATTTTTTAATTTCTTGGAGATGATTGTTGAGCTGTTACTATGTAAGAGGATGTCATTATTAGGAAAGGCACATTGAAATTTTAAGGCAGTAAGTTCCCAACCAGGGTAGTTTTAAATCCCAGGGTACATGTGACAGCTCCAGGAGGCATTTAGGGTTGTCCCAGGGTGGATGGGGGAATATTACTGCCAGAAATGGTTCTAAAAGTAATAAATACAATGCCCGGCCTAAATTTCCTGGCCCAAAATGTCAGTTACAACCCTGAACTGTGCTTCCAGCCCTGATTTAAACATAAGTGGACTTGAAGCATGTAAGCTCTTCACAAATGACTGAGGAGGAAAAAGTTGTGTATCAAAAAAAATAAATGGAACCGAATGCTAATATTTGCTCAGTCAGGTTAATGATATCAAGTTGTTTATATTGTTGGAACTTCTGTAGTCACAAATGATAAAGTATTTTATGGCAAAAGCCTATTATTACCTTCTTAAAGTAGAAAGGACAGAATATAAATAAGTTTTATGAAAAATAAAAGTGTATAACAGCTAATATTCAAATTGATCAACAAACTTTCTTAGTCTCATTTGAAAATAAGGAATCTTGTTTTCACATTTATCCTTTTATAACTGTGTATTACAAGTTTTCTTTAATTTGCTTGTGTTTATATAGTATGTAGCTAATATACTGTCCATTCTGCTGCTCACCCAGTCTCTAGTACCTCTCTAATACAGTTCTTTTTCCTAGTTAATCGTTGCCTCTTTTGTTTGTTTGTTTGCTTGTTTTTGTACTAGATATTGAACCTACGGGTGCTTAACATCCCCAGCCCTTCATATTTTTTATTTTGAGACAGGGCCTCACTAAGTTTCCTAGATAGAGTCTTGCTGAATTGCTGAGGCTGACTTTGTCCTTGAGATCCTCCTGCCTCAGCCTCCCAAGCTGCTGGAATTACAAGCATGCACAACTGCACCTGGCTCATATTTTCATTTGATCAGTGTTAGGAGTATCACCATTTTTTCACATGCTCCAACAAACATAAAAACTGATATTTTTCCAGAGTCGTCGTCCTCCTCCTCCTCTAATGTAGTTTGCTTCCTAGGCCTGCTGTATAGCTATAATCCTGGGACATTTCTTTATCATTGCCTTAGAAATTTTCTTTACCTCTGTCCTGTGTTGTACCATTGAGTTCCTATATCAGTCATCTCCCTCTTTCTTGGTTACTTTGATGTACAGTGAAGCACATCTTCTGGAAATTTGCTGAGAAAACACAAATATCAGAGCTAAGTTTCTTTGACATGTGGCACATCTAAAAAACACCTTTACTCTACCATTATAATTGGTTGATCACTTTGACCAGATAATAGAAATTTGAACAGATTTATTGAAGTAAAATAAGTATACAATTTCATAAGTTTGTTGAGAGAATTATTTTTGTTTTGTTTTTAAGGTGCTGGGGATGAAATCCAGGTCCTTGTGCATATTGGGCAAGTGCTCTACCACTGAACTATATCCCCACACACATTCCCAGCCCAATTTGATAAGTTCTTTTTTTTTTTTTGGAACCAGGGATTGAACCCAGGGCACTCAACCACTGAGCCACATCCCCGGCCCAATTTTATATTTTATGTAGAGATAGGGTCTCACTGAGTTGCTTAGGGCCTTGCTAAGTTGCTGAGGCTGGCTTCGAACTCGAGATCCTCCTGCCTCAGCCTCAGGAGCCACTGGGATTACAGGCGTGCGCCACCACGCCCGGCCCAATTTGATAAGTTTTGACGTAGGGTATAGACTCACGAACTATCACCACAATCTAGAATAGTGAACATACCCCATCACCTCCAAAATTTTCCTCCTCCTCCTTCATACCTCCTTTCTATCCCTGACCCTTACCCTGTCACCTAATAATTACTGATCTACTTTCTATCACTATACACTATTTCACATTTTCTAGAATTTTGCATAAAAGGAATCATGTAGTAGGTACTCCTTTTCTGTCTTTCAGCTTAATTATCTCGAGATAATTATCTATGTTATTTGTCAATTCATTTTCGTATTGCGGAGTAAGCAAAATGGAATTATTATAATGATGTACTACAATTTGTTTATTCATTCACTTGCTAGATACTTAGATTGCTTCCAATTTGGGGTGTTTGGTCCATTGTGTATATGTGTTTGTATAGACATATGCTTTCATGTCTCTTACGTGATGTAGTAATAGAATGGGATGCAAGTGGTATATACTTAACTTTTTATGAAACCATTTTCTAAAGTGCTTACACCATTTTACATTCCCATCTGCAGTGTGTAACAGTTCTGTTTGTCATAATTTTTTTTAAGCCATGGCATTGATGTGTAACAGTATCTCATGGTTTTAATTAGGATTTTCCTTCTAAACAAAAGTGTTACCCATCTCTCTTGCTTGATTTTTTTTCTTTTCATTGGATTGTTTCATTCATTGAGTTTGATGTTTCTTTGAATATTCCAAGTCTTGTTCCACCTAGAAGAAAAGTTTTCAGCCTTTCACCCTTTAGTGTAATGCCACCTTTAGGGTTTTTCTATTGTCTTTATCAGTGAGAAAGTTTTCTGTTCTTGATTTGCTGGAGGTTCTTAACAGGAATCAGTGTTGAATTTTGTCAAACACTTTGTATATCTTTTTGAGATAACTTCGTCTTCTTAGTGTTTTAGTATGCTAAGTTTACTCATCTTCAAATGTTGAACTAATCTTGCATTCCTAGAGTAAACCTACTTGGTCACACTGTTATTTTTATGTATTGTTTGGCTAAATTTGTGTAAGAATGTTTGCATCCTACATTAACATGGAATCTGTCCAATAGTTTTCTTGTAATGGCTTTATCTGTTTGGGGGAATCAAAGCAATGCTGGCCTAATTAGAAACTATTCCATCACCTTCAGTTTTCTGGAAGAGTTGGAATAGAATCAGTATTTCTTGAGTAGAATTCCCTAGTAAAGCCATTTCGGCCTGGAGTTTTAACTACAAATTTAGTTTCTTTAACCAGTACAGGATGTTCCGTTTCTTAATGAACAACATTGGGTTTTGTCTCTTTAAAAAAATTTGTTCATTCACACAAGTTATTGAATTTATTGGCATGAGATTATTAGTAATATTCTATTGTTCTTTTAAGTAGTAATGTCACTTCTTTTGTTCACGATATTGGAAAATTCTTCTCTCTCGCTCTCATTGTCTAGTTTCTTGTCTCATGTATACACATGAATTTTTTTTTAATTTATCATCCATCTGTTGGATTTATTGTTTTGCCTCTTCTGTTTTTAGTTCCAAGATCTATCTTGTCCTTTGATAATATCTTATTCTTATATCTTGGAATAATTAGTTACATTTTTTGAAGTTTTCTTTTGGTCCATACACTACTTCTATTTCTATTGATTTGTTTTGTTCCCTAATTTACATTTGTTTTGCTCCCTAATTCACATTCTTAGAGAACCTTTTGTTAAATGATCAGTGGTCCTTACCTGGGTGGCCTCTCTCAGTGCTTAGGTAGAAAGTAGCTGATGAGTCTGGGTGTGCCTGAGTTGTGCTAATTGACTCCTGAGAGTCACTGTGATGATTGGTTTGGTTTTTTAGTCTTCTCTCTGGTGGTGTTCAGTTTTGCTGTGATTGCTTTAGGTATAGGCATCTTTTTGCTGTGTCTAATATGCTTGGTGTATCGTGCATGAATTCCTGTTCTCGTTTCTGCAAAATTCTCAGCCAGTATCTCATCCACCATTTCTCTTTCTCTGTTATCCATATTCTGTGCTTTAAGAATTCTTAAAGGGGCGTGGGGAAAAGTTAATCAGCGGGTACTAACAGTATAGTCAGATGTAAACTCTATCTAGTCATTATGTTCTGCATATTTCAAAAACCTAGGAAGGAATTTTTTATTTTTTTTATTTTTGGAAAGAGGATCTGGCTAAATTGCCAAATCTAGCCTTGGACTTGTGATCCTCCTCCTCTTGAGACTATAGGTATGTGCCACACATCAGGCTAGAAGAAAGGATTTTTAATGTTTTGCCTTAAAGAAATGATCAATGTTTGAGGAGATATGTTTGATCTGATTGCAATGTGTATATGTATTGAAACACCACATAGTATCCCATTAATTTGTACAATTCTGTTACTCATGTATCGATTAAAATAAATTTAAAATTTTAAGATAATAAGGAATTCTTGCCAGGCACGGTGGCGCACGCCTGTAATCCCAGCACTTGGGAGGCTGAGGCAGGAGGATCATGAGTTCAAAGCCAGCCTCAGCAACTTAGCAAGGCCCTTGGCAACTCAGTGAGACCCTGACTCTAAATAAAATACAAAATAGGGCTGGGGATGTGGCTCAGTGGTGGAGTGCCCCTGGGTTCAATCCCCAGTACCAAAAATAATAATAATAAATAAATAAGGAATTCTTGTTAGATATATACTTTCTACCCTCTTGTTTTCCAGTGTTTTGTTGCTTTCTTAACATCTTCCATTTCTCTATTTAACTATGACTAATCTCTTGACTTTTTAAAATACCTTTGCTCATTTTTCAATATTTTTATTTCTTAAACAGAGTATGTATGGTTTTTTAATATTCTCTTTCTAGTAGTTGCAGTGCCTGAAGTTGGAAGTTTTAATCTATTTCTGCAGGTGCTTGCTCATGGTAGATTATTATGTGTTTGATATATGTGCATTTGTATTTCATAAAATCTGTGGGAATACTGAAAGGTCTGAATTGTAGGTTACTGTTACCTGATATGCTTTAGGATAGCTTTTGCTTGAAGTCAAAGTGCTGTAGTAGCGTTCACCCACTTTAATTTCATGCCCTGGGGATTTCTTGACCATAGTGGGGAGGGTAAATTACAACCTCAGACTTACTCATGAGGGCAGGCCTGTGATTACAAAATCCTAGAGAGGCTTTCCACCAAGAGCATGCACAGAGAAGACTCCTTTGTCGGTCCTCTTTCCATGTACTCGTGTGTTTTCCCCCACTCTTTCATTGAAGTTGTATCCTCCCTCAGCAGTTTTGGACATCTAAGTTCCTCCATGGTAAATAAATGCTAAGTTTTGCACAGGGAAGAACAATTATTATGTGTATAATCCAATAGTATTTTATCTTAATGTAAGAAAAACATATTTAGAGAATAGTACTCCCTAAATAGAATACAGCTTCCCAACAGGTTTGACATGAACGATGAGTATATCAAGATGCTCATCCCTGGGGCTGGGGATGTAGCTTAGTGGCAGAACATTTGCCCAGCCTGTGCAAGACCCAGGGCTCTATCCCCAGTAATGCAAAAATAGAAGATAATCATCCCAATAATACTTGGGGCCGCCAGAAGTTTCAGTCTGGGTACATCGCCATGCGTTATATAGATGATCTTTTCCATGTTTGCTGAAAAGGTCAGAGACCGTTCCTCTAGAATATTAGTCCTTCAAGATAACTTGGAAAAGACTGCATACTATCTATCCCTCTTTGATAATTGTAATGTTCATAAGCATTCAAGGCTCCAAAAGACGATGAAGTATGGAAAATTTCTAAACCTTTTTTTGTGTGGCGCTGGGGATTGAACCCAGGGCCTTGTGCATGCGAAGCAAGCACTCTACCAACTGAGCTACATCCCCAACCCCCTCAAAAGTATTTAATTATTGTATTTTGAGGAGCAGGGGTATCACCAGGAATTGAACCCAGTAGCACTTAATCACTGAGCCACATCCCAACCCTTTTTATTTTTTATTTTGAAACATGGTCTTGCTAAGTTGCTTAAGGCCTCACTAAGTTGTTGAGGCTGGACATGAACTCATTATCCCCCCTGCTTCAGCCTCCCAAGCTGCTGGGATTACCAGCAGCACTGCACCTTGCCTTCAAGTACTTTTAAAAATTATAACAGCCTATAATTATTGCAGCTTAAAATGTTTATATCATTGATCCCCTAAAATTTCAAATCAGTAGAGTTAGAAGATATTCGGGATTGACGTTTAAGAGTAAACTTGCAGTAGCTGCTAATTGGGCTGTAAAGTTAGACGAGCTTCTGTGAAAACTAGTGAGTTTAAAAGGTCACCTCCTCATGGAGGTGGGCTTATAAGAATTTATTAGAAGAGTCTAACCCATGTTTGTTTGTTAAGTGCATACCAGAGACCATAGCAAAATAGTTCATAATTTCTTCCCTTTGCCCCAAGAAAGATACTCCTTACCTGACCTGGCCACTACATCCAGCTCTGATCTCATCTCCTACACTGCTCATTAGGCATTAGCCATGTTGCCCTTTTTAATATGCCAACAGTATGGAAGAGCCTATATTCAAAAGGTCGCTGTTTTTGTTTTGTTCTCAGAGGCTTACCTCAATGAGACCATTTGTTGCCACTGAATCTCCGCTGACAGCACCTGTGTCAGTTACTGGATTATCACATGGTTTTGCTTGTATAGCATATCCTGCTAATACTAAACCTTTTTTAGAACCCTGTTTTGTTTTTGTTTTTGTTGTGTGTGTGTGTGTGTGTGTGTGTGTGTGTGTGTGTGTGTGTTGCTGGGGATTGAACTGAGGGCCTTATGCATGTGTAGCATGCACTCTGCCAACTGAGCTCTATCTCCAGCCCAGGAACCCTGGATCTTACTTTCTGTGTACATCATTCGCTTTACTTTCAGTTACTGTGAGACACAGGTTTGATAAATAGTTGTTGAATCTTTAATGAATGTAAGAAGAAACTCATAACTTGTTCAGGTTCTCAGGCACTAAATGGCAGGTGTATCAGAATTCTGTGTTCATTGAACCACACTACATCTAAATAAGGATTTTCCCATTACTTAACCACCTTATTGTAAAATGCTAGAACTTTTCTTTTGGAATTGCCCTTAGAGCCTGATTTATTCTTTTTAAATCTGATGGTAACAAAGCTGATTTTTTTTTTGTTTACAATACATTTAATTCACAAAAATACGTAAAAGTTGTTCAGAACCAAATCTGCTAAATAACTTGGATGGTTATGCTAGGGAAACTTGGGGAAGAGAGAGGAGTAATTCTGAAATAACCATACCAAAAAAATAGATTTTTTTCTCTTTACAAATCAGTCTAAAAGAGAGTTCTTAAAGAAGAGTACTAAGAATGGGTTGGTAGTGGTGGCAACATTATTGGAACATGTGAAGAGCCTTCCCAAGGGGAGTTCTTAAACATCAATTTCTTGGGGATATAATATTTCCATTGTGTTTGTTACTCTAATAATTACACCTAATGTGAATGAAAATCAGATTCCCATCTCAGTGCATGTGAACGGTAGATTATAACTTTGTTATTGTCCATGGAATACCAGAAAGAAGTTGGACTACCCAAAAAAGAAAGAAATTGTAACAGACACACAATATTAACTGAAGCAAAAGAATAGGAATAGGTTCCGAAACCCTAAAGATTCATCTGTTTCCCTCTCTGGTTAATAGCTCTCTGCATAGTTAATGATGGTTTGATTTTGTCATTTCAGATAAGCATCATTTTTTCCTCTTCATTATTTTTTATTTTATTTTGACTTTCTTCTTACCACACTTGACGTAGTGGTATTTATATCAGGGAATGGGAGTAGCATTATTTTGGTTTTTGTTTGTTTTTCATGTCTTGAATGAGGGAATATCTTTTGGAAAAGACATGGCTAGCATTCATTAAAGAAGATAAAGTGTCTTTGTGCTACTTGAAGAAGAAATAATGTTTAGTTTGAGATAATTGGATTGGGTTTTGAAAACCATTGTTTTATGTTTTAAAAAATAAAGTTATATAGGTTGAAATGTTGACTCCGATAATTTTTGAAATAGTTAATACCTTAAAATTGTCTAAAATTTTAAATTCTCCATATTCCTTTCAGAACTCTTAGCAGTGATTTTTTTTAAAGCATCTATATTTTCTGGATGCTCTAAATTGGTATAGAAATTTATAATTTTAGAGATGAAAGGCAAATTAAGAATCTATGTGGCCGGGCGTGGTGGCGCACGCCTATAATCCAAGCGACTTGGGAGGCTGAGTCAGGAGGATCGTGAGTTCAAAGCCAGCCTCAGCAACTTAGCGAGGCCCTAAGCAACTCAGTGAGACCCTGTCTCTAAATAAAATACAAAATAGGGCTGGGGATGTGACTCAGTGGCCAAGTGTCCCTGAGTTCAATCCCTGGTTCCAAAAAAAAAAATTTAAAAAAAGAATCTATGTGGTTCACTGTGGTTTTTTTTTTTTTTTTTTTTTAAAGAAATCATCCAATCTAATACATTTTATATAGAAAAGTAACTTGCCTAGTTTAAGATAAAACTTGAGGTACATGATAGTCTTCTGATTCACATTCACTGTTCATCATTGTAATTATTAACCCTATTAGTAACTGATGATAGATTTGTCTCATACAAGTGGAGGACTCCTTTTTGACACATATTAAGATTCTCATTATAAAATAAAATTATCATTTCTCAGGGATAGATTTCATCAAATATCATTTACCAAAATGTGTGCTCAGATCTTTTGGGGTATCTATGAGTACTCTATCATGTGTTACTGGTTTCTTGTACTTTAAGACAGAACATTCTTCACAATCCAAAAGGAAAAGAAGAGACTTATTCGGGATGTTCGACGGTTATGATAGCTGCAGTGAGGACACAAGTAGCAGCTCCAGCTCTGAGGAGAGTGAAGAAGAAGTTGCTCCTTTACCTTCCAATCTCCCAATTATCAAAAACAATGGACAAGTGTACACATACCCAGATGGTAAATCTGGCATGGGTGAGTATTTATAGCTTTCACCTGTTGTGCAACTTTATGTCAAGGGTGTGTTTTTATTTTTCCATCATTTCCCTTCTTTAGAATTTTGATGCACTCTATGAAGACACAGAACTGAGTCTATGTTTGATTGCTTTATATTTACTTCCTCCTCCTAGTGGAAAGCAAGTAGAACAAAATTAAAAGCAAAAGGCTATTGAGAAACTTAATATGGACATAGATT
The DNA here is from genome assembly GCA_020662805.1 of Glaucomys volans. Taxonomy (NCBI): domain Eukaryota; kingdom Metazoa; phylum Chordata; class Mammalia; order Rodentia; family Sciuridae; genus Glaucomys; species Glaucomys volans. The sequence goes on along the minus strand of JAJEJO010003974.1, from coordinate 356,643 downwards.
CAGTACATAATAAATCCCTACATAACAGAAAATGTGAAGGATCATAGACTTACAGATTTGAAAGAGATGTTCAAGGTAGAGCTTGCTTCTAAATCTTCTGTTCCTTCTAAGTTCCTCCTAAGTCTTCTGTTTTGACATTTCTGATGATAAGGTACTCTGAATCAGAAAGCAGTTTCATTCTTTCAATATCTCTAATTATTAGAATAGTCTTCCTATTGAACTAAAAGTATTCTGGTCTGACTTTTGTCTTTTGATTTTAAATTTGCTTATACAACTACAGAAGAATGCTGGCATGGTACATACCTGTAATCAGCAGATGCTCAGAAGGCTGAGGCAAGAAGACCACAAATTCAGGGCCATCCTGGGCACCTTAGTAAGGTGCTAAGCAACTTGGTGAGACTCTATCTCACCGAGGTCCAAAGGGCCAGGGAAGTAACTCAGTGGTAAATTCTCCTGGGTTCAATGACCAGTACCACAAAAATAAATAAATAAATGAGTAAATAAATAATAGGGTGCTGAGGATTGGCATTATGAAGATGGCCGCTACACAGCTGGGCATGGTGGCACACGCCTGTAATCCCAGCACTTGGGAGGCTGAGGCAGGAGGATCGCGAGTTCAAAGCCAGCCTCAGCAACTTAGCAAGGCCCTAAGCAACTCAGTGAGACCCTGTCTCTAAATAAAATACAAAATAGGGCTGGGGATGTGGCTCAGTGATCGAGTGCCCCTGGGTTCAATCCCCAGTACCAAATAATTAATTAATTAATTAAAAAATAAAGCTACCCAGAATAATTGTAATCTAGGTTGGGCACATCAAGTAGCCATAGTTGTTTCAGCCATTTCTCATAGTATCACAGTGATTTAATTCATCAGTATGTGGGTCAGTTTCCTCTGGAAATTTTCAGATTGTGCGGCAAAAGGGTGGTGGTTCCTCTTGATTTGCTTGGAACTGTCCTGGCTTTAACCATTGAGAGTCCACCATCCCGGAAAACCCTAAGCAAATGTTTGGTCACTGTATGTGATTAGGGTAGAAGATAGTTCAGCCTTTTTCAGGATACTCTTCCCATGCAAACAACCAAAATTGCTTTATCTTTTCTGAATATAATACTGAATTTCAAATAACTAGGTTTTAGTTTGTTTTTTATTCTTTAACACAAAATCTATAACAGTTTGCATTATTATTATGCTTTTGTCATTAATTTCTTTAACCCAAAAGTATAGGACTTTGAATCTCTTTGAAATCTTTTTCTTAGTAACTTTAAGTCCTAGAAATTTTTGTTCGTTAATTCTGGTATCTAATATTGAATACTGTGTCATCCAGTCTTCCAAATTTGATAACCCTACTCTGTTGATCATGTTCTGGTCTTTTGATTAAAAAGTTACACACCACAGGGCCTGTTACAGGGTCTTGCAGACCATTACAGAAAATTTCACTTTTTTTTTTTTTTTTTTTGGTGGTGCCAGGGATTAAACCCAGGGCCTTGTGCTTAAGAGGTAAGCACTCTACCAACTGAGCTATATCCCCAGCCCAATTTCACGTCTTTTATCAAGACCCACCAGACATGGTCATCCTACCAGTTAAAACCTACCTAGGGAGAGCTGGAATTATAGCTTAGCAGTAGATACTGACCTAGCAAGAGCAAGGCTCTAGGGTACCCCAGCACCACATTTAAAAAAAAAAAAAAAGTGTCCCTTAGGTGTTTCTACACCTGCTGTTCACAGTAATGATTGACAAAGCTGTGAGAGAGATTTCATCAAATATATTAATGCCATGGTTCCGTTATAGCATACCAGTTTGGTAATCTCATTGCAGAAGAAAAGATTTATTATTGATACTTCATATATACTAGCATCTGCTTTAATTACTAGAGGTAGAAATGAACAGCACAGATTAAGATCCCTATCTTGACGAACCTTGGGTCCTAGTCAAGGGAGTTCTAATTTGACACATATTCTTGGCAAGGATTCATTTGTGATCCTTTGGGATCACAATTTTTTTCCAATCTAGATGGTCATGAACCTTTTTAACAATCTGTTTTAAAATTTTTATGAATAGAAATCATTTAGGTTTTTCTACCATTAGACACTCTGTATTTGTCTCTAATCTTGCACTTTTTTCCATGATTTCAGTAGATTTGTGGAGTGACTCATAGATTTCCCATTTTTTCCCCATTTATGGAGTAACCAGTACCCTACAAGTTCCTTTAGTTTAACTGTTTGGGTGGTGGAAATATTAACTCAGTTGTTTGCTGTTATTTCCTATTTAATTTTTTTGAACTTTAGTTCTTATGAACCTTGTTTACCTAATTCTACTGTTCAGGATATTTATTGTCTGTTAATGAAATAGTTCTTTAAAGTCACGCTATTTCCAACCATTTCTAATTAATAATAGAGTACCTACCTTAAACTTTGAATGTATCACTTCCTGCATGTCCCCTGAACGTAAGTTGAAAATAATCCTCATATTGCCATTAGGATTTTTCCAGTGTTACCTCTATTTAGATTTCAACCTTTACAGTATTTTAAAAACTTAAGCTGCAATGCATGGTAATTCTCTGTTGTGTTGTGCTTTGTCTTTTGTTTATAATCCTTTCAAAAACTTGGAATATGTAATGTATATAAAAACCTGGTCCTTTACCACTGAGCCATATCATTTTATTTTGAGATAGGGTTTCACTAAATTGCCACAGTGTTCCAGATGTGTGTGCCAAGGTTGGCCATACTTTTTTCTCCAATTTTTGTTGTGTAGGTGTCTCTGTAATTTGTATAAAAGAGGAAATTTTTAAGACAATTTTTAAAATAAAAACTTCTAGATAGTTGAGTAATTATTATTATTATGTAATTAAACCAACACAAATGTTTTCATTTTGTTAATTAGCCACCTGCGAGATGTGTGGGATGGTTGGTGTGCGAGATGCATTTTACTCTAAAACAAAACGTTTCTGCAGTGTTTCTTGTTCAAGAAGTTATTCGTCAAACTCCAAGAAGGCAAGCATTTTGGCCAGACTTCAGGTAACGGTACAGAAACCTTCTTATTCTTTTTATCTGTTATTTCTATGACTTTCACCATTTATCTGTCATTTGATTGTGATTCATTGCACTCTACCTCTACCCAAGTAGCCAGGTACCATTTTGTGTCCCACATATTTTAGGAAATTTGTAAACTCCATAGTTTTATGAAATTGAATAACTTTTAAATGGACAGGATATGCTACCCAAAACAAACTATAAATTGTTTGTGTAAGTGAATTGATAGTACTTACCCTTTTTCAAATAAGTGTAAAGAAATACTTTTGTACAAACAAACAAAGAAATGAAGCCATTTTCTTTTTCCCCCCTTGTTTCCTTTTGAGTTAATACCAAAGTAGAATCTTTTTTAACAATTTAGGGGAAATGATTTACTCTCTGGTTTTATTTTCCTTCATCCTTGCTTTTTTTATCCTTTTTTTTTTTCTTAATGCTTGTGTGTGTGTATGTGTGTGGTGCTGGGCATCAAACCCAGGGCCTTGCACATGCTAGCCAAGCACAGCATTGTACTTTCCATTATGACACATTTGCTACCTTGACCAAGCATTTTCTTGGTTAATCCAGCTAATCTTTTTGAAAACATTCATAGAATGGAATGACGATCATCATTATTTAAATAGATGGAATCTTGACTATCTAACTTAAGTTGTTAACTGTTGTATCTTATACAGCATTTTAAAGGCATTACATAAATGATTTTTTAATGTCTTTCATTGGATGGTCACATTTCGGTTTGTTTTGCTTATTGTGATCATTACATAGCACTGAAAAGGTTATTTAAGTCCCCCAAATTAAGGAAATACATCACTTAGATGTATTTCTATATTTCAGATAGACAGTACCTAAAGATCCTGAACAGTGGTCTGTACCCAAATGGATGGCAGTTTGTCACACTGTGAATTTGGCCATGATCATTTTGTCATTGATCTTTTGCGTTAGCACTAAAGGTATAAACCTCAGTCACTTGCTCTTTGAATATTAAATTATCTTCTCTTACCATATAAATAGCAATGCTTGGCAGCCTGCATGAGTGAATAACCACTGGTTCTTTCTACTATAAGAAGAAATCAAGTATCCACAGCCTATATTTTAACATTTTATGAGATATAATTTTTTATTAACATATTAATTTGCATATTGCTATTTTAGTCTATGCCAGGTCTGCTACCCATATTAGATATTTACATTGTAGCAGAACTCCAGAAAAAATTTCTCATGTTAAAATTCCTTGTATCTTTTCCTCCGCTTTAATAATTTTCTAAACCCTCAATGTTTACTTAAGCAGAATGAGTAGTACACAGTCATGTTAAATTTTGGTGGTGGGGTGATGAAAAAGAATCCTATTTACTTAACTCTTCTTGTTTCAGGGTAAGCCTCCAACAAAGAAAGCAAAAGTTCTTCAGAAACAGCCTTTAGTTGCTAAATTAGCTGCTTATGCTCAGTATCAAGCTACCTTGCAAAATCAAGCAAAGACGAAAGCAGGTAATATTGGTGAATGTAATATGTGAAATATTTAATATTGATTCATCTAGCTTTTAGTAATGATATTTTAATTTTGGATTTTATTTAAGCTGGTTCTCTTCCCTATTAGAATATTATGCCTCTAGACTTCCTGATGGTGAATTTAGTTTCAGTAAATTCTAGAGGGAGTTAGTTGCGTATTATTATCTTTTATATTCTGACTGTCTCTCCTTCGGGTAGTAAGGAGCATTGTAGAGAATACTGGGCAAAGAAATAAGACCTTAGCAGACTTGAAAGGGATTAGGGAGAGGAAAGTAAGTTGGGACTATATCAAATAGAAGAGTCTTAATAGGGGTGCAAAGACAAGGAAATAAGATATAAGACAGCTCGAAACCTGAGTAAAGCCAAGTGTGGTGGTGAGCACCTGTAGTCCCAGCTAAACAGAGATGTACCTGGGCAATACAGTAAAAAGGCTCAAAAAGCAAACCACAACAACAACAAAACCTAATACAGGCATTAGGTGGCAGATCCTGGGTAACTATCTCACTGAAGCACACATAAGAACACAGAAGCAGCCCTAGTAGTGTTTGTTACCCTGGACACTCCTCCCAACTGTTGTTTTCCTAAGTGGAAACTTGTACTTCACTTTCCACAGAGTATATATTGCATATGGAAAGCTTTTGTTGTTCTTTTTAGTTATACATGACAGTAGAATGTATGTTGACGTATTATCCGCACATGGAGTACCGTCCCATTCTTGTGGTGGTACATGATGTGGAGTTACACTGGTCGAGTATTCTTATCTGAGTATCTGAAACACTTCTGGTCCTGAGTGTTTCAGATAAGAGATACTTGACTTTTATGATACAAATTAAAAGCTCATGTAATTTAGCAAAATTCTTCAATCTTTACAGAAAAAAGAAAAACTTTCTTTAGTGGGAATAAATTTTTATTTTCATTTGCATTGTAACAGTACCAGCTTTGTTATAAATAAAAGGTTTGAGAATTATATCTAAATTTATTTTATTTCAGCAGTCTCCATGGAAGGTTTCAGCTGGGGTAACTACATCAATAGCAATAGCTTTATAGCAGCTCCAGTTACCTGTTTTAAACATGTGAGTATGGAATTTCTCAGCTTATTTTGAAATGCTTAGCTGTTCTTTAAATATGAAGGTACAGTAGTGTCTAAGTCTTATCCTTAGAAGATGTCTGTTTTATACCTTAAAATTAAAATGCTTCTCTTTTTATTAACTATTATATTTATTAGCAGCTAAAAAATAACTCCAATAACTTTTATAACTAAAATCTCGTATAAAAAATTGCAGTTTGAGGGCTGGGACTATTGCTTGTGGTAAAATGGGTCCCTGGAATGAGTGAGCACCACAAAAAAGAAAATTGGGCCCCAGGGGTGTGGCTCAGTGCAGACCTAGCATGCACAGGCCTGGGGTTCAATCCCTAGCAGTTCCCCAAAAAATAGTTTCAATTTGAAATGCTTTTTTAACAGGAAAAAGTAGTAGTCTCATCCAATTTTCTTATTGAGTTAAACATACATTTATATATATATATATATATATATATGTATATAAAAAATACCAGGCTTTGTATATCAAAAATAGTTGCATATTGATAACGTCATGTAGCTCAACCTAACAAAAACCATCTATCATGTATGTTACCTAAATCTTTGTGATTTGATTAGGTTATTCAAGGATCTTTTTTCCAGTGTTCTCCAAGTGTAAAATCAATATTAGTAACGTGGCATTGTGAGCGGAAATAAGTGATGTGTATCATCAAAAACCCTTTAAAAGGTGTTGTTTTTTAGAGCATCTGAAGTAATTCAGAATTAGTGTCAAAAATTTATGCTTTTACTTTTGATTTATCTGTAATGAATTCTCTCCAATATTTTAACTTGACTAGAAGTTTAATTTATATTTAAAGATTCTGTCTACCTCTGTCCACATATAAAAAGAAAAGGGAATTTACAAAATAATGAAATTTTATTTAAGATTTTGTGGATTTAGGACTTTATTTTAAATAACCCAGTTTTAAATAACATGTAAACTTTCCTATTGTCATAATCCAAATGAATTTTCTACTTATTCATGGCTAATAAAGAATTTTTATCACAATATAGCATATACTAATTCAAAAGTAGAAATACAAATTAAAGCCCAATTCATTAATTTGCTGGGGGGGTTTTGTTGCTATTGTTGTAAGTACAGATGTTAAACCCTTAGTGTCTTGCTGCCTTTCTAAAAACAACCTAAAGTGGAACCTTAGACATGTATCTCATGTTAAGTAGGTGATTTATTTTACTCTAATGTTGACAATAGTGTCAAAATTGTGAGTGCATTACATGCATGGCTGCAGCTTTAGAGAGCTCCATTCCAGTCTTGGAACACTGATTTCCAGTGCCAGGAAGCTCAGAATCAGATGGGTTCTCAGCTACATCTGTTCATTCCAGATTCCTGGGACATTGTATGTTTTTTCCTTCTAAATGACCTTCATATCTCTTCAGATCCGCTTTTTATGTTTTTGTTTGTTTGTTTGTTTGTTTGGGGTTTTTTTTGTTTTGTTTTGTTTTGTTTTGTTTGGTACTGGGGGTTGAACCCAGGGCACTTGGCCACTGAGCCACATCCCCAGCCCTATTTTGTATTTTTTTTTTTTTATTTAGAGACAGGGTCTCACTGAGTTGCTTAGGGCCTCACTAAGTTGCTGAGGCTGGTTTTGAACTCACGATCCTCCTGCCTCAGCCTCCCAAGTGCTGGGATTACAGGCTTGCGCAACCGCACCCGGCAGCTTTTTATGTTTTACTATCATAAATGGGTCAGCCCATTTTATATAAGTAGTCAGGATTTTTCTAAAAATAGTACTTCAAAGTCCCAAAAGCATACTTTAGTTCCTGTATATATCTTTGAACAGTTATACTATATTAAAGTTCTCTCTGAGCCTGGCTAGGTGGTACAGACCAGCAGTCCCAGCTACTTGGGAGGCTGAGGCAGGTAATCACAAGTTCAAGGCCAGTCTGAGCAACATAACAGGACCCTCTGTCAAAGTATAATTTCAAAAAGTCTGGGAAGGTCACCCAGTGGTAGAGCGCTTACCTAGCATGCATGAGACCCTAAATTCAGTCCCCAGTACCACCAAAAATATAAAGTTCTTGCAAGAAAACTTCTATTTGAAATTGATTGATTTTGTTTTTTGTTTTTACTTTAAAAAAAATGTTCTATTATAGGGCAGGTAATTACACCCCTGGAAATATGTGGATTTCTTATTCTTCAATTGAATTTAGTGTAAAACTACATTCCTATAACAAGTCTTAGCTCTTCCCACCCAACACATTGATGAACTAAGAAGAAAAAAAACATCAAAACATCATTTGCCTTACAACTCACCTCTGTTCTTTTCCTGTCAGATAGATACTACTACTCTATTTTTACAGGTTAGAAAATAGATTCCATTGAAAAAGTTTTGGAAGGATAAATACTAAACTGAGAATTGTGGTTTCTTGTGGAGAGGAGTGAAGGGAGTAAAATTGGAGATGGTAATCAAAGGTAAACTTTAGTCTGACCTTTATCAATTAGAAAAAACTTTATATTAATAATTCTTCAGTGTAATTTTTTGTTATCTTAATCAGGATCTTCATTTGAAACCATTTAGTTCAGGAAATTAGAGCTCATGTTAAACTCAGTCTTGTCCTTTAGAATTGACTTTTCATGGTTCATCCCCTGAGATAGTTTTCTTTGTCTGTAAGGGGAGTTGGTGACTTTGGCTTTAGGAAACCTATTACCAGGAGCTGCTGGAAGGCAAAGATCCTGCCTGCCTTACACCATCAGTCTTCTTAATACTTGCTCTAACTAACATAGGTTCATCAGGAGGGCTTCTTCCTGTAGACTCTTGTCTGCCATTTTACCCACATCAGTGCAGGTTAGGAGTCTTTTCCTGCTCTCGGGGATTCTTTTTAAACATAATATAAAAAATAAAATAAAACACCCAATGTATAATGTGAAAGCAGAGCTGTTCTGATTAAAACAGGAATTGGGAAGTGCTGGAGAATGATATTGGTCAAATTATGTTGTTATATTGTATATTGTGTGCATGTACAAATATGTAACAACAAATCTATCAGTATGTACAGCTGTAAAGCACCAATAAAAAAAAAAATTGTGGCAGGAATTGGCATTTAAGTGTCTGGCTTCTTTAACTTAACCCATCCTCCTCTCCTGGAATAAGGATCCCGGGTAAATACTTTCTTTCTGCACTTAGATATTATTATCATTAGTACTGAAATCATTTCGGCAAGCTATGTATAGAACTGTATCCTCTTGATGAAAGTAGTATAGTGACTTTTTAAAAATAACCTACAGTGGAAATTGGATACCATTGTTGTTTAAAGTATCTACTTCATCAAAATCTGTATATTATGTTTCCATATGTCTGATATATCATTTTAACAAGGTGGTAGTTTTTCAGATATTTAGCTATCAGATCATTAACTATTACAGCACAGGACCTAATAAAATCTGACTCAGACCTCAGAACACAGCCAGGGTAAGAGGAAACTACATTGATTGGGTTGGCAGGACTGAATGATGATGTCACGATCCTCTTGTCTCATCTGGGATTACAGGGGTGTGCCAATGCACCTGGCAACTAAACTTAATCCTAAATTTTGTGATCACCAAACTGAGAAACATCTTTAAAATCCTCTGATTTACCTGATCCATGTAACTTTTTGCTTTTTTGTTGTTTTGTTTGAGACAGGGCCTTGCTAAGTTGCGGAGACTGGCCTTGAATTTGCAGTCCTCCTGACTCAGCCTTCCAAATCACTGGGATTGCAGGCATGTACCACTGTGCCCAGCTTCCGTCTCTTTTCATTGAAGAAACTCAGTACATTTTTAAGGAGCTGGATTGTTATTTTCAACTTTGGACTTTAAACAGCTTTTCATAACTTAAAGTCTTTTTGTGTGTGTGTTAAGCCCCAAAAAGCAGTATCCATATCTATAAATTGTGGAAAAGATCTCCAATATCAGTTGATTTATGTTTATTCAGAACACTTTGCTTTAAATCACTTAATTTTTTTTAACTTTTTAAAGGCTATAGTCTTTTAAATTGAAGCATTTTTTTCTTCTCATTGTTCACCTTGTAAAATCAAGTAAAAGATTTCTTTCCTAGGTATTACAGCACAGGGCAGGATGTGCTAATATCAAATGTACGTGAAATTATTCAAAGCTAAAATTATATTCCTTCAGTTATATATTTACAGACTTAAGATACCTTCTGTTTGGTACCCAAACTACATACTCTTCATGGCTTGTTGATACTGTCAGTGCTAAAACATTTCTCCCTTGAAAATAGTTATAGTTTTATACCAAAAAGAATTCCTTTGTAAGCTGAACATGATGGCACATGCCTGTAATCCCAGTTATTTAGGAGACTAAGGTAGGAGGATCTCAGGTGGAGGCCAGCCTAGGCAACTTAACAAAACCCTGTCTCAAAATAAAATAAAGGGCTATGGGTGGGGCTGGGATATGGCTCAGTAGCAAAGCCTCTGCCTTGCATTCACAAAGCCCCGTGTTTGACCCCAGTTCCAAAAAAACAGTGGGGGCTAAGGGTATAGCTCAGTGGTAGAATGCTTGTCTAACTTGTGCAAGGCCCTGGGTTCAGTCACCAGTACCACAACCAAAAATAAAGGTTCTTTATGCACATGTGTGCTACGACTTTTTAGAGCTTTTCTCATACTTTTCCATTCTACCTTACATATCATTGATATTACTTACATGATATTTTCTAATTCTCTTTTATGCACCTATCCAGAATGTTAGCATTTTTGAAGGGATAAAGTTATCTGTATTTCTTGGTAATACATACCTAAATATTTAAATTTTAAGAACAGAAAAAGGAACATCATTTTATTTATATATGTTAGTAGCAATCATTTATATTAAAATTCATGATCTTTTTCTCAGCCATATGTTTATGAGTAATCTTTTTTACATAAAGTTATCTTCCGGTTTTTGTGGGGTATTTTCCACCCTATCCTTTATCTTAAGTATGAACTGTTTAAAGCCTTTCAAATTAGTGATCTCCGCTTCCTATTTCTTTACACATGCATAGCAATTTCTCATCCTTTATTTTCTACCCCAAGCATTCCATTTTCCTTTTGTAGTCTCATTGAACTTCCCATTTCTCTACTACCACCTCCTCAAAAAATAAATTCTGGTATCAGATTAAAAGGTGAGTGGACTCTGGAGAAGGTGGGAACAATAATTTTTTTTCCTGTTTCTACTTCTTGCCAGTTCAGTAAAGTAGTATTTAGAATTCTTACTTCTTTCTAGTTAATTTTTCTGTAATGTTTTCTCTTCTTTTTTGGCCAAATGGTATTTCATCCTTCTCTGCTAGATGAACTTTAGTAATTTTATGCTTGTAAGTCTTAAGGTGGCTTTTTGTAAATCTGCCATACCATGGGGATAGATTCTTTCTCTGTTACCTACGTGCAACAACTTCAGGTCTAAACTCTACCATCTTATGTATCAGCTAATATTAAAGATTGTAGTTATCAAATAATGTTGTAGTTTGGCGGCTCTGTGGAGGGAAATCTGTGTTTCTGTCCTAAAGCATCATGTGTGCCCTTCTCAGAATCTGAGTACTGATCATCTAGACTGTTGGACATCTGAGAATGTTCTTAAAGTTCTGAAAGTAAGACTTCCCTCCCATTATTTAATTACAGACAGGTAGAGGTTATCATATTTGTATTGGGGATCCCTCAGCATTTGGATTTGGCCATGTCCTACAGGACCTGATGACAGCTTACCTTGCAGGGAAGGAGAGTCGCTCCCAGATAGCTCTCACGAGTGGCCCTGGAGCAGGAAGTGGTGGAGCAGATCTTCCTTGTTTGGGAGGAGCCTGAGGTGGACCTCGCGTCCTGAGTCTGGAAGGTAAATTTGTTGTTACCTGTAAATGATGGTTCTGCTAGTTCATGCTATGCCAATCCAGACTTTCAGAGGTATCCCTCCTGCCAGCAAGAGAAGACAGATGACTTGGATGAAGATGGCTGTTAAGCCCTGGGTCATTTAGTCTTCCATACTTAAAAATATTCGTTTTAAACAAAAGGGCAGATATATCTGTGAAATCACATTATTTCAACACATTGAGCACATACTATACTATGACTATGGTGCTCTTTCTTGTTGATGTTTTTGTTTCTTCATTTTTTTCTTAGAGTAATCCATGTGGATTGGTTTAAGAGGGCCTAGCAGAACCACAACCTTACAGGCAAGAACAAATGTCACTTTCTGCTACTTTCTCCTATACCAATCCAGACTGTAGGGACCAAAACTAAGATCTCACACTAAAGTGAACATTACCTTTGTTTTTTAAGTGACCATATTGACACTTGGTTTTCTTTAATAAAATATGACTAAAAAATATTTTCTCCAAACAAATACTAAGGTTCAAAAAAAGTCAGTATGACAGATTGTCATATCTAGCTCAAAAGGGAGTCCTATATACCCAATTCACTTATTACCATGTGCCTACCTGAAAATTCCAGCTTGTCAGTATAACCATACCTTTCTTCTCAATAAAAAATAAATCCAATTCACAGATTTGGCAGTCAAGCAAAGAGGAGTGGATACTCTACTTCAATTGAATACAATTTTATGCATGCATTTTACTGCATCTATCTGCTCTAATTGGTCATCCTTACAGAAATAAATACATGGTCTCTGTATTAATATACATTAGCTTAGTCTTTGTTACCTGTCTTCCTTCCATCCTCTCCTTTTCTGATCATAACTGCTGGCAATAGGGATGGCCCTACAGTCTAGAATGATGTAGGGGGAGATAGCAGAACCTTAAGGGCCCAATCTTTAAATTTAAGAAGGAAAGTACTAGTCATAATGAATATATTTTTGGGCACAACACAGGGAGATAGGTATGTTTTCCCTCCCAGAATCACAAATAGCCAAGATTGGGTATGTCTCCAAGTTTCTAAGGTATGTTCATTGCTTGCTACTCAAAGGAGTAGACATGAGTTGATTCTGTCTTTGGTTTCTAGACTTGTCCTACTTCAGTGTTATTTGACATTCTCTTCCTGTCCTTCAGAAATTTCATAAAACTATTGAGAGGATAGGAGTTAAATACTGTTTTAGACTAACCTCTTATTGGGTTAGCATCCACCACCAAAGTATGAGGGACCTTCCATGGAAGACATTTGCCCAGTATCCAAATTGGCTAGTTCTTGAAACTCTTGGATGTCTTAGTTTATCTTTGAACTTCGAGGTTACTTTGTTTTTTCCTTAAGGTTTATTCATATTATCTTTTATAACCTCACCTAATCCTTTTATTTGTGTCCAAAGTTGTAAATTATATTTAATGAAGAGTTGATTATCCAAGACCTCAGAAACTATTCAGTATTATTGGCATTTATATATATTTGTAAGTTCACTTACTTGATTTAATGTACCATTGCATAAACTCCAAATAATTATGAATTGCATTGCGGTTTAAGGATTAAATATAATAGAAATGGTAATTTGGAAATGTGTCTTATTTTGGAAAATCTCTTTGTGATACACAGTCCATTTTGAGTGCCCATCTTAACCATTTGGTGTGAAGGCTAGTGATGACCATTTTTAACATTCAAAGTTTTCTTTTCATAGTAATTCCTGCATGACAAGGTTTGAAATAATTACTTAACAATTTTTAGTAGTACTCATCTCCCAAAACACTTCCAACTCTACCTTTTTAATAATGTTATCCAATGCTTTTTCCCTTTGTCTGTCTTAAATCACTGTATTTATATTCTATGATTTAAATTTAAAAATATAGACAGCTAAGTTTTGTTTCTCCTGTTCATGTTGGAAACTTCATTGTTGATTGGAATTATTTTTCTTTCTGCTCCTTGACTACATCTTTTAAAATTAAGGGTTAGGTTAAGTGTATTTGTTAAAAATAAGTTTTTCAAGTCAGCTTTATCTCATAAAGTCTACCAAGTTTGTATTCAGCTTTTAGGAAAATTATTATTTAATTCTTGCGTTAAGACTGTTGAATTTTGAAGTCAACATGAATCTACCTATGTTTATAGAGATTCTGTCTTCATCTTGAGTTTGATCTTGACCCTTTTTCTAGTAGAATTCTGTTAAGGGGGAATGACAGTTACCTTTCTGGAGGAAAACTAATGAATTAAAATGATATTTTCAGTTTAATATTTTTGTTATTGATAGTAATGCTTAATTTTGAATGATATGTTTTAGGCCTTATGTTAATAAGATGATAATTTAATAATTTTTATATGACAGGCACCTATGGGGACCTGCTGGGGTGATATCTCAGAAAATGTGAGAGTAGAAGTTCCCAATACAGACTGCAGCCTACCTACCAAAGTCTTCTGGATTGCTGGAATTATAAAGTTAGCAGGTGAAAAGCATGCATGATCATTTATTAGAAAATGCCAATTGACACTCATAACTTTTTGTAAAAAAGCATTTTTATAAAAATTTTGCAAATATTGCCAAATAAATGATATGACATAAAACAGGAGTTGGCAGATTTTTTTCTATAAAAAGCCAAATAATATATTCAGCTTTGTGAATCTCTGTCACTATCACGACAACTCATCTCTGCCATTATAACATTCAAGCAGCCATAGCAGTACGTAAACAAATGTACATGACTATGTTCCAATTATTTATGGACACTGAAATTTGAATTTTATCCAACTGTCACATCTTATTGAAATGTTTCTCTTTTTTTCTTTTCAGTCATTTAAAAATGTGAAAATTATTCTTAAATCCTAGGCCATTAAAAAAAAAAAAAAACAGTGAGGCACATTGGCACATGCCTGTAGCCATAGCTATTTGAGGGGCTGAGGTAAAAAGATTGCAAGTTCAAGCCCAGCCTCAACAGCTTAGGGATACTCTGTCTCAAAATAAAAAATAAAGCTGGGCGCAGTGGTGCACACCTGTAATCCCAGTGGCTTGGGAGGCTGAGGCAGGAGGATCACGAGTTCAAAGCCAGCCTCAGCAACTTAGCAGGGCCCTAACCAACTCAGTGAGACCCTGTCTCTAAAAAAGAAATTTTTTAAAATACAAAATAGGGCTAGGGATGTGGCTCAGTGGTTGAGTGCCCCTGAGTTCAATTCCCAGTACCAAAAAAATTAAAGATGAAAAATAAAAAGAACTGGGGGTATAACTCAGAAGTTGAGTGCCCCTGGGTTTGCCAACCCCCTATATAAGGAAATACTTTGAAAATTAGCAAAAGCTTTAGTACTAAAAAAAGTGATTAAAGTATATAATACTAAAAGTAAACAACTATTGCTAATGTTGTACATCACTACTTCTTCCTTTCTCTTCATTTCCATGGCCTCCACTATCCCCAGCCCTTAGAACCTGATGGCTCACATTAGGGATCCTAGTACATTAGACAGTATGGACAATTGATGTATAAAACTGTAAGACTTGTATTTTCAGTTAGCTCACATCTGCCAAATGTTAAATACAGGCATTGTACAACAGGTAGTCCACTGGTGGCACTTTGGTACAGTAGGGTACTATAGTACTTTAGAGAGGGGCAGCCACTCAGATAAGAATTATCCTTATTTTTCTGTGAGAGGGGGCTAACTGATCCTACTCTTTTAATCTCATCTTCAGCCATTCTCCTCAGAACACTCTACATACTGCCCTATTCTATATTGCTGAAAGACTTAATTTACCTTAAAATTTTTTTCCTTTTTTTTTTTCTTTTACAGTACTCAGGATTGAACCCAGGGTCTTGCACATGCTAGGCAAGCATTCTCCTACTGAGCATCCCTGGGCCCCTAAAAATAATTTTAATTCCACTTTTCTACTTAAGAATCTTTAATAGCTTCCTCAATCTTAAAGGATCAAAATGGTCACCATTTACAGCTATTAATGAGCTGTACCATACACCCCTCATCAAAATTTATTGCTCCCAGTATAAAGCATCTGTTGACCAGTCTCTTTCCTTCATGCAACATGTTTTTTTCCATGTGCCTCAGATCACCTTTGCAAGTGACTGTCCAAAGCTCTGTACTTTGCTGTATCACCCAGTTCAATCCCCACTTTTTCTTGAAATACTTCCATGGCTATATAAGCATTCTGTAAATACTTATATCATAAGCAGTATAATTTAAAATAACATTGTTTCTTTCCCAAATATTTAAGTCAGTTGCATTTTAAATAGATCAGTGCATTTATCCAGGCACATTAACTCATGGCTGTAATCCTAGGGACTTGGGAGGCTGAGGTAGGAGGATTGCAAGTTCAAGGCCAGCTTAAGCAACTTAGTGAGGGCCTACGCAATTTAGCAAGACTGTGTCTCTAAATAAAATATTTAAAAGTGCTGGGGATATTGCTCAGTGATTAAGCACCCCTGGGTTTTAATACCCAGTACCAAAAAAAAAAAAAAAAATCAGTGCATTTAATATCCTAGGATTATTTCTAACTTCCATCTCTCATTTTATATTTCTGTTGTTTTATCTAATTGTTTCATATGTCTTCTTTTAAATCACTTTGACCTTGTTGAAGTAAGCCTTATGTTAATCACAGAGGTCAGTGACACTTAGCAAATTCATGAATTGTTCTGTGAAGTATTGATTTTTAGAACTTAAGGTTCAATGCTTTAAGTTTTTATCGTATATATTAGTACAAGAAAATGCAAGCTGAGCAGGCATGGTGGTGCACACCTGTAATCCCAGCAACTCAAGAGGTTGAAGCAGGAGGCCTGCAAGTTCAAAACCAGCCCCAGCAATGGCGAGTCACTAAACAACTCAGTGAGACTCTGTCTCTAAATAAAGTACAAAATAGACCTGGGGATGTGGCTCAGTGGTTGAATGTCCCTGAGTTCAATCCCCAGTACCCAAAAATTGGGGGGAAAAAAAAAAAATGCAAGCTGAACTTGGCTCGTAGCCTGAAATACCAAGTACATTGACCCTTGTTCCATTAAATTCCTCAAATTAGGCCCTAACCTGTTAACATAAGGTTTGCTAAATTATAAACATGATACACATTATTTTCCAGAAAGTAAGCCTTCCTCTTTGCCTAAGACATAATTTTTAAGTGATTTTACCTACTTTTTTTTGTGTTTACTGAATTTTTTTACCCAGCATTTTTTAATCTTATTTCCAAATAAGACAGAATTTTAGGTTGTTGAAGTAGTTTACATTGAGAATTATCCCAGGGCAGTTGGCCACCTGATCAGCTGATAAAGTGATTTCTTTGAAATATACTTCAACTAGATTTCTGTGACTTGACAGGTTTCACTAATTTATCAAAACTTTCTCTTTTATTCTCACAACTTTTTTTCCTAAATTTTGAGAAATTATTGGTAAGTTGAAATGCATTCAAGGAAGGAAGCTCTGCTCTAAAAACAGTTGAATTAATCACATAGAACAAATGGTTCTCAAAGTAGTAAGAACATCAGGTGGGGACTTATTAGAAATGTAAATTCTCAGACCATCCAACCTCTATCTCTTAACAGACCTTGCAGGTGGTTCTGTTGCTGATGCCCACTAAAGCTTGACAGTCACTGTAAGATCCTGTATCATATTCTTCATGGTTTCCTTGTTTTTTTGCCTGCCTCATATAGTGATTGATTTCTTGGTTTCAGGTTACAATGCCCTTTTAAGATATGAAGGATTTGAAAATGACTCTGGTCTGGACTTCTGGTGCAATATATGTGGTTCTGATATCCATCCAGTTGGTTGGTGTGCAGCCAGTGGAAAACCTCTTGTTCCTCCAAGAAGTAAGTAACTTATTTACCTTCCTGCAGTTTTAAATAGATCTACCTTAGTGCTGTCTCACACATAATAACCTTAAAATAATTAGAAATTAAGGTAACACTTTTCAATGAAAGTAACTTTTGTGCTGACAAAACATGTTTTCTCTATTATTATTACTTTTGAGAACCTTAATACTCTTATAGAGAAATATGTTACTTTTTTAATAAATAATTTATGGAGCATGGTATTTTCTGCTAAAGTATAACTGGTTATTTCTTTTGTTTTAGCTATTCAACATAAGTATACAAACTGGAAAGCTTTTCTAGTAAAAAGACTTACTGGTGCCAAAACACTTCCTCCTGATTTCTCACAAAAGGTAAAAACAGGATCTTAAAAGGACTGAAGAGCTCTTAAGAGAGAATAACTTCGAAGATTTTTAAGGAGTTGTTTTAATTTAATGAACTGAATGATCTAGGTCAAATATCAAGTGTATTCAGTAATTTTTAATAGTACTTATTAAAATTACTTGTATACCTTCTTCATGAATTCTGAACAGGTTCTGTCTGTTTTTATTTTAAGGTTTCTGAGAGTATGCAGTATCCTTTCAAACCTTGCATGAGAGTAGAAGTGGTTGACAAGAGGCATTTGTGCCGGACTCGAGTAGCCGTGGTAGAGAGTGTAATTGGAGGAAGATTGAGACTAGTGTATGAAGAGAGTGAAGACAGAACAGATGACTTCTGGTGCCATATGCACAGCCCCTTAATCCATCACATTGGTTGGTCTCGAAGCATAGGCCACCGCTTCAAAAGATCTGGTAAGTACCTGTCACAGGAACACCTCTTGAGAGTGTCTTTGAGGCTGAATTATGCTCCTTGGTTATTTTTTTCTCTGCAGAACAGCATAGATTTAAAATACCATTCTAGGTGTTTGGGCTGATTATTCTACCTTAATTAGTGAAGGTTCATATCAAGAATTAGTCTCCTGACTAATTCTTTTGTATGTCTTCCACTAAAAAAATAATGCACTTTTCATGTTGGGCCTTGGAGTGAGGCCCTGGGACAATCCCCACCCCCACAAAAAAAATAAATATATAATAATATTAATAATTCACTTTTAGCCATGACTAAAATTGCTTTTTCCTCTTATCTAACCCATTTGAAAGATATATAGTCTGCCCTTTCCATTCAGTTTTAATAAAAATGTCAAGATTAAATGTGGCGAGGCTTGATACTTAAAACATGTTTCTGAAGTTGTAATTCCTAACTTACGGGATTGCCAGCATTCTAATTGGCTGAAATGATGTAATAGCATATGTACATATATCCTGAAGAGAGAAAAGACAATATTATTCACCATAAATGTAGAAGGCATGTCTTTTTGCCATGTTTTAAAGTATTACATACCTTTTGAGTTTGAAACCTTCAAAAAAACGTAATTTTTGGTCTTCTCACAAATGCTGACAGATTAGTATGTAACTTTTCCTTGTAGATATTACAAAGAAACAGGATGGACATTTTGATACACCACCACATTTATTTGCTAAGGTAAGAAGTTTTTATAAGAACCCTCATTTGTAAATTAGGTTTGAAAGAGGGTTGTGGGTTTTTTACTAAAATTATGGAAATCACAATTACATATGTTCACTTAAATGGATAAGATCTTATAATCCATAGGTGTTGCAAATCTTTATTATACTTATTCTTAAATTCTATTTGTCTGAATTCTCTATTCTCCAATGGAAATTTAAGTTATAATATTAGGTAGGAAGAAGAAGGTAAACCTTTTCAAATCGGTAATAGTTCAGTTATTAAAATGATAACATCTGTAACAGTGCATGTGCTTTCATATAATTCTTTAGGTAAAAGAAGTAGACCAGAGTGGGGAATGGTTCAAGGAAGGAATGAAATTGGAAGCTATAGACCCATTAAATCTTTCTACAATATGTGTCGCAACCATTAGAAAGGTAAGAGAATAGGTTGTGAAACAAATACAATTAAAGGAACTGGGCTTATGCTACTAGGAGAAGGATGCCCTGGCCTAGTCATAAATTGTGTGTGCCTAGATCTTCACTGGAATGGTTTTTAGGAATTTCAAGATGAATTTGAATTCTGTTGTCAGATCTTTTTTTTTTAATGTTGTTAATTTTTTTTAATGTTACAGTAGTTGTTTTGTGTCTGGTCCCTTTTTTGTGGAACTATATCCTGACTTAGAGGAGGAGTATTTCTTTAAAGTTACTTCCTAGTCAAAGCTAGTCCAAAACAGAATTATAACAAGGGCAAGTTTTTCAATTTTCTGTGTTTCCTTTTTATGATTTTTCTTCCTTTTTTAAGTAAGCATCAAGATTTCCTGGGGAACTTTAAAAAAAAAAAAAAATTGGCCAAGCCGTTTCCCTCCATTCCAATTTAATTAGTCTGTATTGGGACATCTGCATTGGCAATTTTAAAAGGCCTTATGTGATTCTCATATATAGCCCTGGTTAAGAAGCACTAATCCAGAATCTGCTTAGATAAAGATATAATAAATTGTGATTTACATCTCAGCACAATTAAGCAAACAGTTGTGATGTCTGCCACATCCCATGTGCCTCTGTTTACCATCACAAAGCTGCACAAGACTGGCTCCACGCCCCATCTTCTGAAACTGGTTCTGACTGACTAGTGATCAAACTGCCTGATTAGGGAGATCAGATTCCCATGATCTCCTGCAAACCTGATCACAAGAAATCTATGTAATCAGAATCACAAGAAATCTACATTTATTTAAAAAAGTTCTACAAGTGATGTAACAGCCAGCTTTGGAAGTAGTGCCATTATATCATGCTCTGTTCCAAGGAAATGAAATGCCCAATGAAAAGAATTTGATGTGATTTGAACTCTTAGAAAGTTTATAGTCATATGGAACAAAAGTAAGATGTACAAAAATAAGCTTTATACAAGATAGCATATAACTACACCAAAGCCTGGAGGTGGCAGTATAGGCCATGTGTAGGAAATGGCAATGTTCACTTGCAGCAGTGTCAGAGAAGTTGCATTGGATATTTTGGTCAAAGTTTTTGTTGATGAGGTACAGAAACCCACTCAAATTAGCTCTGGGTCACAGAGACCTTAGCTCTAAGGTCATAGTAGAGAACACAGATGCAAGGATAATGGAAAGGCACAGCTGCCGTATTATTCTCCCCTCCTCCCAGGGCCCCTCTATCCTGTCTCTGCATCTCTCTGAGTTGATGGCACTTTTCTTTCACTCTCTTTTTACTGGTCTCCTGCTCACTCAGTGTGCACTGGCAGTCCCTAGCTCTGTTTTATATAATAGCCTTTTAGTTCCCTCCCACCGATGACTTAACAGCAATCTTTGTGTCTGTTCATTTTAATGACTGAGAGAATCTGAAGAGCTGAGCCCAGCTGTTGGCTTGGCTGCCTGTGTGGTACATACTAGTCCCTGGTCCAGTCAGCTTTGTTTAGAAGAAAAGAGAAAAGAATCCCATTGAGTTGGGGTACTTCTCCTCAGAGGTGGGAGACAAAACCATTAGCCTGAAAAGAAAATTATTGGGTATGTCCAATTTTAATAGAAATAACTAGGAAAAAGGAACCTGGGGCAGAGACTAAAGATAGTGCAGGCTTTATTGTTGGCCAGGCCGTTCGAGCATCTTCGGTAGACAGAATAAGTTAGTAGATTGAACATAGGTCATATTGTTTAACTGTGTAACAGCGGAAATGTCCATAGTAGATGACTGAAAGCAACAGAATTGAACAAAATAGTCAAGAGAGAGGTTAAGGGCAAGTATAAAGAAGGGTCTGAACTGGACTTGATGGCACATGCCTGTAATTCCAGCAGCTTAGGAGGCTGAGGCAGGAAGATCACAAGCGCAAAGCCAGCCTCAGCAACTTAGGCCCTAAGCAACTTAGCGAGACGGTGTCTCTAAATAAAATATAAAAAGGGTTGGGGATATGGCTCAGTGGATAAGTGCCCCTGGGTTCAATATCTGGTACCAAAAAAAAAAAAAAAAAATAGAGGAACTGAATGTTTGAGGTGGAGTTGTGGGACCTGATGACCACTTACCTCTGAGGTACTAAAGGAGGAGCTGTTAGCTTGATGCCTTAGTTTAGCATACAGGTAAAATGCAGGACTAAGATTCTGGAAGGAAGGCAAACCCTAAAAACTCTAGGAATCATTGGCATAGAAGTTGACCTTTAAATCATTCGGGGTGTATATTATCAAGAAAAGAGCTACAGTTAGAAACTTCCAAAGGCTGGAGGTGAAAGGGCAACTAACTACCAAAAGAAATGAAGAAGGAGTAACAGATGGAAATATTGATAAATAGACTATATTGTGATGAAAGTCTATGAGAAGTGTTTCAAGAAGTTAAGAGTAGTTATCAGGGACTTCCTGAGACTGCAGTTTGAGGAGCATAAGTGCTGGGGAAAAAGGACTGGGTAAGCTAGGAGGTTATTGGTGAAAAACAATAACAACAGAAATGGTCCAGCAAGGAGTTGCATGAAATCCCTTAAATTAGGCCTCTAGGTGCAGAGTATACGGAGTTCGTGGCCTATATCCTTAGGCCTTTTCTGTAAGTTTGAACCTATTTTATTTGTTTATTTCTTGCTGGGATAAAATATTTTTTAAATGTAATGGAAATTGGGAAACATTAGAGCATAAAAGATGATGTTTTTCGACCAAGGTCCTAGTGTTAATAAGGCAAGATGGAAAAGTTTGTCTTGTTAAAAAGTGGGGAGAGGCCGGACTTGTAAAAACAATCTGAGGCATTAAAAAAGTAATAAAGAGAGCCTTCTATGGGCCACTCTTGTGGTTGTGGAGAGCATGATGAGAGAGGTCAAGTTTTAGAGCTCAAAGGTGAGGAAGGTTTAGAGAAACTCCTGTGTGTGATAAATCAGAAAGCAAGTAAAGGCAATACTGACTGAAGACCTAGAGTGGCTGTCACTCCTCCCTGATTAAATTATAAAAGAGCAACAACTCTAGTGGTTGGTAAAGACACTCTTTCCCAAACCTCTGATATCACTTCTGCATAGTTGTGCTTTTGTTTCTAGTGCACCCTACATTATAACATTATTTAATACAATTTAATAAAGAAGCATTTTTTCACTTTTCAGAGACCTTCATGCAGTACATTTTCCTTTTCCTTTCAGAATGTCATTTAATTTAAAGTAGCATTTTTTTTTTAGTAATGATGTCTAATTTCAAGTATTTGATTCTCTTCATTTAAAAGGTGCTCGCTGATGGATTCCTGATGATTGGGATCGATGGCTCAGAAGCAGCAGATGGATCTGACTGGTTCTGTTATCATGCAACCTCTCCTTCTATTTTCCCTGTCGGTTTCTGTGAAATTAACATGATTGAACTTACTCCACCCAGAGGTACTCAAACCGGTGTAAACTTGGGCTTAATCCTTGATTTCTTCTTACATGATACCTGTTTACATTTAACATAGCCCTAGATTTTCTTGGTATGTGGGTTTATATGGGATATATATATATATATTTATGGAAAAATAAATAAATGCATATATATACAAGCCGCAGGATGCTCTAAAAACCTAAAAGCATTATATCCTAGCTAGCTTTAATAAATTATATTAGTATAGAATTTTTACTAACTTCAACCCTTAGTACCACAAAAAAGAAAGTTAAAGACTGTTTTACTTTAAAGTCTCATGACTTAACCAGTGTTTTCTTGTTGTTTTGTTTCGTTTATACTGGTAATTGAACCCAGGAGCACTTTATCACTGAGGTACATCCCCAAGCCGACCTCGAACTTTTGATCCTCCTACCTCAGGCTCCAGGGTTTATGGGCTTACAGTCATGTGCCACCAGGCCCAGTTTAAATAGTGATTTTTCTAATTTCAACATCTGGACCTTGAGATTTTCACTAAGATGAGGGGAAAGTGAAAACAATGGTTTATAATAGTATTGGCTCAACAAAGTTTTCTCTCAAAAGAGAAAAACATTGCTCCTGAGTGTTAAGTGCTAGCCTAGGATTGGAAAAGCTAGATCTGGGGACAGGGTGTAGCTTAATGATAGAGCACTTGCGTAGCATTCTGAAACCCAGATTCAATCTCCAGTGTGACCAAAAAAAACCCTTAAAAGTCTCTTATAGACAAGACAGAGGAGAGTCACTTTTGCATTAGGGTTAAGTGGACACACCATGTATCTGGAAAGGAAGGATGCCCGTCACTTGAAGCAACCATTGCACTCTGCAGTATGAGAGCATAGTTAGGAGCTTTTCATATCACCTAAATCTGAAATTCCATGTGCTGAGTTACTTTTTATCTGTATTATAATATTTATGCTAATTTTAAATGAACTGCTGCTTAAACTAGTTGTTTCTTTTAGGTTACACAAAACTTCCTTTTAAATGGTTTGACTACCTCAGGGAAACTGGCTCCATTGCAGCACCAGTAAAACTATTTAATAAGGTAAGTGTAAATGGCAGCATAATAATGATGACCACAGATGTGAATCATTATTGATCAAACATGTCTTTGCCTCTGTCGGAATACCCTTAATGAAGAGTAATATAAATAAATATTTAGTAATAAAGCAATACAAATGTTTTCTTAAGCGAAAAGATTGTTTCTAAAGTTTTTAATCTGATTGAAATAGAAATGAATACGTATCTGTTCTTGAATGCTTTAGCTTCATAATATGTTTACATAAATAAAGAATGGGGATTTTTGGTTTAAATTATGTTATTTAGCTACATTGCTTTTCTTTTTTGCTTTCTAAATTGTGGTAGACTTTTGTGTTCTTCTGTAAAACAGTGTTAATATTTTGCTTCTCTGTGTCAGGATGTTCCAAATCATGGATTTCGTGTAGGAATGAAATTAGAAGCAGTAGATCTCATGGAGCCACGTTTAATATGTGTAGCCACAGTAACTCGAATTATTCATCGTCTCTTGAGGATACACTTTGATGGATGGGAAGAAGAGTATGATCAGTGGGTAGACTGTGAGTCCCCTGACCTCTATCCTGTAGGGTGGTGTCAGTTAACTGGATATCAACTACAGCCTCCAGCATCACAGTGTAAGTTGGTATACAGAAAAGGTGTCCTTTTGTAAAAATCAGCCATTCTCCAGAGGACTGTCTCACATAAATCATCTTGTGAGCTCACAGGACAAGAATATACCTATGTCTGATTGGTTGCCAGGTAAGATACTAAGACTCAACAACAATATCACAGAATAAGACCATGTGTACCATGGCAGTGTGAACTCGATAGTCAGTTACATAGTGACTGTAGAAACACAGCAGCCACCAGATTAAACAAGTTTTGCAGTTTTAATGAGTTTAAAGTTACAGGTAAAAAAAAATGTATTAGTGTATAATAAGTACTGTTGAATAAATAGTGGAGTCTCTCTGGTATTGAGGTCATGGTTTTGTAGGAACAAGTATACCCTTATTTTCAGAGCATCATGTATTTTTATAAGTGTAATGATATTCATAAAGATAGTTCATCTAAATTGTATCTAAAATTGTAAGCAATTATCTGGTACCAATTTTCCTTTTCATTTTTCAGCATCAAGAGAAAGCCAATCAGCTTCATCAAAACAGAAGAAAAAGGCTAAGTCCCAGCAATACAAAGGACATAAGAAAAGTGGGTCACCATGTGGTGTTTACATACATTTTCTCATTGTTAAAGAATTGGGGTCACAGTATTCTTGCACAGAAAATTATATTCTTGTGAGAACTAATGATTTGCATTATGTATTATGCTTAAAGGTGCAGTATGCCATAAAAGGCAAACCTTTTCAATCATGAGAAACACTTTTAATTGAAATAAGAAATTGCTGCCATAGTATTTAAATCACACCTGGTAAAGAATGGAGCCTAAGAATGATTCTTGAAATCATTTATAAACCTACCAAAAATCATTTGAAAAGAAAAAAAAGAAAAGGTACATGAAGCTTACAGTAGACTTGGATTTTAATAAACCCATCCTTCTGGGCTGGGATGTAGCTCAGTGACAAAGCTCTTGCCTCATGTCCCTGGGTTCCAAAAAGGAGAAAGAAAAAATTCTTCTTATAAAGTACAGCTTTCGGGCTGGGGATGTAGCTCAGTTGGTAGAGTGCTTGCCTTGCAAGCACAAGGCCCTGGGTTCAATCCCCAGCACTGCAAATAAAAAAAAAAACAAAGTACAGCTCTCCTTCTAGAACAGTCAATCCAATATGGTGGCTACCAAAGCAGATTTTTCTAAATGTGTTCTCTGTGCTTTATTTTGCCTTACAATGAATCATCGTTGGTATTAATAGCCACAGGAATATAAAAATATACTGATAATTATATTTGATTCTTGTAAAATCTTTTTTGGCCTGTAATCCCAGCTACTCAGGAGGCTGAGGCAGGAAGATCACAAGTTTGAGGTCGTCCTGGGCAAGCTTACTGAGACCATCTAAAATTTTAAAAATTAGAAAAGGTCTGGGGATGTAACTCAGTAGTAGAGCACCTCTGTCTTAATCCCTAGTACCAAAAGTATATTCCTACCACCACCACCATAGAAAGCCACAGGTCTTATAACTTCAAGAAACATGTCAGAGAATATTTCATTCTAATATAAGGTTATTTATCTTTGTTGAAAGATTTTGTTAAGCAAAAAGTTCTGGAGGGGCTGAATGGGGTGGTGCACGCTTGTAATCCCAGCAGCTTGGGAGACTGAAGCAGGAGGATCACGAGTTCAAAGCCAGCCTCAGCAAAAGCAAGGTGTTAAGCAACTCAGTGAGACCCTGTCTCTAAATAGAAATACAAAATAGGGCTGGGGATGTGGCTCAGGGGTTGAGTGCCCCTGAGTTCAATCCCTGGTATCAAAAAAAAAGTTCTGGAGGATTAAAACTTTAAAGACTTTACAATTGATGTGCCATATGTTGAAATAACTGCTGATAGCACCATGAAGAATCAAATATTATCTTTCTGATTAGTTATTTATAGTTTTTAAGTAAGGAACTTAAAAATTTCTGACCACTGTAGTGGTGCTTTGAAAAATAAGTTCCTATCTGGGAGTGGTGACACCTGTAATCCCAGGAGCTAAGGAGGATCTACAAGTTCAAGGCCAAACTGGGATACTTTGTAAGACCCTGTCCCAGTATCAAAAAAAAAAAAAAAAAAGGGGGGGGGGTGGGGTCTTCCCAGCATGAAACTAGTTAGCCTCACCCTAGGGATGACCTGCAAATAGAGAGAATTGTCTCTTGCCCCTTTACAGGACCCACAGACCCAGAATTACTTTGCCCACCAGCTACTTAGAATGTCTGATATTCCCCTAAAAGAATTTAAGAGAGCACTGCCAGACCAGGCAGATCAGAGTGCATTGCCCCATTTTATCTGTGGATTAACTATAACATGTGATCCCTTAACTTTCTGTAAGGTGAATTAACAGGATAGTTTAACCTGTCTTATCACTTTCTGTTGGAAAACACTTCAGAAATTGTGACATTTCAGTATTTTTTTTTCCAAGACATCAAATTAAAAATGTTTTTTATGCTACATGTGATGGCACGTGCCTATATTTTTAGCTACCCTGGATGCTGAGGCAGGAAGATCACAAGTTCAAGGTCAACCTGGGCAACTTAATGACACCCTAGTTCAGAATTAAATTTTTTCTTTTTTTTTTTTTTTTTGTGCCGGGCTGGGGATTGAACCCAGGGCCTTGTGCATGTGAGGCGAGCAATCTACCAACTGAGCTATATCCCCAGCCCCCAGAATAAAATTTTTAAAAGAATAGAGGCAGAGACCTGGAGCTCATTGGTAGAACTTGCCTAGGGTGCACAAGGCCCTGGGTTCATTCCCAGTACTGCAAAAAATATTAATTTTATTTCTCCAAGATTTAAGAAGAGTACTCTTTACTAATTTATGACTTATTGTGGTCAAATTCACATGCCTCCCTCAGTATGACTTTTAGGGTTTGTTTCTGGCTTATGGGATTTAAATTATTTGAATTAATGGACTAGGGACATAGGAGAAAGAATGTAATTAATGAGGCAATAATATCAGTACTGGTGATATTTATCTTTACTAGATTTCTGGATTGGGTGGAATAATGAAACTGTGATGTTTTGATAGCTCTCAATACTATGACATCATCTTAATGCCTTTAAAATTGTTCTTTGGATATAAAAAGGAAGAGAAGTGCAAGCCTGAACTGAGGGTGTAGCTCGGAGGTAGAGTTCTTGCCTAACAAGTGTGATGTCCTGCATTGGATCCCCAGTACCACAAAAGAAAAAGAAAATTAAAAACACATACACAAAAACCCTTATTAGATACCTTGGGACTGATGTGTTTTGGAATTCAGAATTTTTTGGATTTTAGAAAAGAAATATGGTATATGTGGCATAAACATTGTAACACCCATGCCCACTCTGGAATATTTTCTGAAGCAAAAGATAGTTTATATTAAATGGATCAAGTAAAATTATAAACGGATCACAAAAGGAATATGGTTTTGTTGTCAAAATCTTATAAAATTTCTGAATGTTGGAATTGATGATAAGGAGTTGTAGTACTATATTAAGAAGGAGGAGTTTTCATCTGCTGCTTTTTCATACACACACATAACAATTTATTAGAAAACTTTCCCACAACACCATTTACTGAAGTAAAAAATGAACTTGGGGCTTAGAAACCTAAGTTATTCATTGCAGGTTTTTATTTCAGTAGTAAATGGACTGCGTTTACCTTGTGTTTGTCTTTAAGTTTGCTGGTTAGTTATCATGTT
Organism: Glaucomys volans; assembly: GCA_020662805.1. NCBI lineage: Eukaryota > Metazoa > Chordata > Mammalia > Rodentia > Sciuridae > Glaucomys > Glaucomys volans. Next base: position 328,702 of record JAJEJO010003974.1, on the reverse strand, counting down.
CTGGCTTTGTTGTTTGATCTTATAACTTTGGTCTTTTTGTACTTAAAATCTTTCATTAATATGTTCTTTGGTACTGCTTACATTTTATAGAGACGTAGTTGATTGGCTTCATTATTCTAATTTGTGGGATAATGAGCTGAATTCATGCTGTAAAGGGATAGTTGTTAACTAGCTCTTTTGAAAATAAGAGTAATGTTCTGCAAAGAGGATCTATAGACTGTCCAATATCAAAAGCCTATTTCTCAAAGTGTAGTAATTCTGCAGTAGGGAAAGTAACACTAGTATCTGTTAAATTTCAGTATTTGGGGGAGTTACTGGGAGTAGTAGGAGTTGGAGATTGTTCCTTGCCATTTTACTTCCAAGTATGTAATATATTAGAAAAAGTCTAAGTGGTTGCTGCACCTGATTTTGTATGGCAGTTGAGAGTTGAATGTGTACTCACTAGAAGCTTAGCTTCCAGATCGTTTTACCATAGGAATACTATCTTAGATTTATCTTTTAGTTCTGATTTTGTGAAACATAATTCTAATTGGTATTACCTGGGTCTTGGTAGACTTTGGACAAGAACAGAAATAACTTAGAGTCACAAAGCCGTGTAAGTATCCTTCAGCTTTCAACCTGATTAATGCACTATGCTTGGTGATTCAGTATTTGCAAAGTTGAGAATTTATTTTCGATTAGTGAAAGCTCTATGTAAGTCCTTCGAGGCTTATGAAACTATATCTGAAGGGTACAGTAACTTTTCTTTGAAAAGAAATTAGCTTAAGAACTTCCAGGCAATGAGCTTTTATATTTTAGAAATGCTTTTCACAGTAAGAATTAGAAATGTTTTCTAAAAGAATGTCTTGTTATCCAGGCATATTGGTGCACGCTTGTAGTCTCAGCAACTTAGGAGGCTGAGACAAGAGGATCCCCAAGTTCAAGGCCAGACTCAGCAATTTAGCAAGACCCTATCTCAAAATACAAAACGAAAAGGACTGGGGATGAAACTCAGTGGTAAAGCACCCTTGGGTTCATCCCTAGTACCCGCCCCCTAAATATATATATGTATATTGTTAACTAAAAGTTAGGGGAGCACATTTTATCAGTAAAATCCTGCCACCTGGGTAATACATTTAAAACTGTTTTACTTTGATTTCTCCCTGAAAACCAGCATTTTTGAGCTTATGTGGCCAGTAAAATACTACCCTGAAAGTAGTGCTTTTAAGATCTTCTCTCAGGCTGGGAGTGTAGCTCCATTCAGTATAGAGTACTTGCCTAGTCTTTGTGAGGTCCTCCCAGGCCCTAGCACGGCCAGAGAAAGGGGAAAAAAGACCCTCTTTCTCTTCCATTGATTTTTTTCACCCTAACTCAAGCCGAGATTTTCTTGAAAGAAATTAGCAAGCTGTTCTCCACACTAAATGCTCTCTATAGTTCATTTTGCTTTGTTGTATTGTAAATGTACTTGAAAGTTAGGAGGCAGGATTATCACTCAGAGAGTACAGTGTCCTTCACTACCACTCCCAACACTCACACAAACTCAAACATACTCACTCCATTGTTGTCAGAAGCACAGCCCTTGCATAGTGGGTTCTCTTTGCAGTGTCCTGTGCAACCCAGCCTTCCTAGTTATGCAATGCACTTTTCGTACCACGCACGTAAGTCAAAGCTTACTTCAGTCTGACTTGATGTTTAGAGAGGAAGATGCCAGTTGGGAAGAAGCCTGTCAGTTTGTCGAGCCTGCCCATGACAGGTGGGGTGCGGAGGAGCTTCTCTGGTGACGAAGAGTTGACTCCTCCTCCATACCGAGCCCTGCCAGCACAGACAGCCCCGGAGGCCTTCCCACCTCCCAGCAATAGCCGAGAGTTCAGGCCCAGCCTCAAAACAGGTAACTAGTCACTCAGCACCGCAGGTACTGCAGAGGGTAAAGTGCTGGGCTGGGTGGTGGGAGACAAAGCATGGTCTGGCATGTCAGATGCTGCCTCATTAAAGTTTTATTTTTCTTTGAACTAAAAAATTCATTCTCACTGATCCTTGGTAGTCACATCACAAAGATGAATCAGTAGGAAAGGATTTTTTTTGTTATAAAACACTTGGTGAGCTTCAAATTATGGTAAAGTTATTTCAGTTTATGGAACTGTGAGGCAGTTGTAATACTTTATGGTTTCATTAAAATGGCAGATTTCTGAGTGACTTGACCTAGGATAGAAATGTGTCATGAGGGGACAGTCTGATCAATCAGATGCAAACATGAGGCTTTGTTTTAAACGTTCCATAGTGTCTCATTCATGGAAAGGTTGTGTTTTGATTTCTAGAGTAAGTGTGCTTTTGGTAGTAACATTTACCATGAACATAACTGGATAACGTAATTTTGGATATATTATGATATCTATATAATTTTTGCATTGAATTTGAAATTTATTTCCATGATTTCACGTTTATGTATGTATAGTGAGTGACTTATTAGGTAAATCGCATTTACTTTGAGATCGGTTGGTTAGGCCAGAGTAGTAGGTTATTAGGAAGACTGCAGAAGGGGTTATTTTTGCCCTTTGTAATTGCTAAGAACAAAGGTGGTGTTTTCAGAGGATGCTAGAGAGCTTCACTTTCACGTGATAAACTTTAGGCATGAGTCCAGATCATAAGCCAAAGTTCTCAGTTTTCTTTAAAATGTCTTTTGTGTGTTGGAAACCTAGATGAGACTTAGTGCCTACCTGTTTTCTTTTCTTTCTTCTATTAGCTAATATTTTTGCACCAGAAAATAACAGCCCCCCCCCCCCCCCCCCCATTTTAGGAAGTGTTCTTTAGCTTTTGCATCTCTCATAGTCTGTTAAGACATCTTGGTCTTTCCCAGCCTGTTTTTCTGATGATCACTCTGATACCCTAATATCCAGAGGAACTTAAAACACTTTCATATGAAACAAACAGACTAGAATTACAAATCCAAAGTTACCTACTTTTTAATGGAAAAACCTTCATAGTCTCTCTGAAGAACCTTCCAGTTTCTTTTCTTTTTTAACTTTTCATTTTTTACTTGCTAATTATGATATAATTTTTTATCTAATTAAGTGTGGACATTTTGAGTTCTGAATATGTCTGAATTTTTATAGGATTTGAGGTGTGTTTTCTTTAGACACACTAATTTGGAAATATGTGTCATTTTGTGAGAGCTCCCGATTCATGTAAAACAGAACTTGACTTCTTTAGATTGGCAAAACCCAAGAAGTTAGAGTTGTGTCGCCAGACGGAAAGCAGCATCTGGCTTCTTACGTGACTTCCTTCTTGCATTAGTGTCTGTTGTATCTTCCGACTTGGGGGTACCTCTTGTGGGACATGGTGTGATTTTACTCTGGTGAAACTGTAGGGACTGCGTTTTTACCTTAACTGTCTGAAAACTGCAATTTGGTTAGCTGTTGAGAGAATTTATTATTTATGGGCTTTGTAGGTGGGAAAATGTCATTTCAGTTTTTCTCCTGAAATGTTAGTGATTAGTCTCAACAAAGTGACTTTCTTTTCAAAAGAGAGCTAAGAAAAAGCATTTGTGTAGAAGATGACATTTGGCCACAGGATCTATTTCATCCATCATTCATTGAGAATAAGGCCTATAAAGGAAAATGATTAGTGTGAACATAACAGGCTTTATTTTCAATTCCATGAAACCAGTAAAACTTTGCATTAAAACATTCCACATCTGATTGAATGTTTCACCTGTATCTTGAGTGATTTTTTAAGCATCATTTTCATATTTTAACATGACTAGAAGCCTAATCCAGAAATCTGTTATTAGCAGCAAATGCACATAGCTTCAGATGTGCTTTTAGCTTATCTTTCTTAACATTCAAAAATAAAACATCTGTTTGAATGGAACATGTTTGATCTTGAAGCACGGTAATTCCCATTCATTTAGCCATCTGATCATCCTATAGCAAGATATTGTTTTAATCAACCTTTTATTGTGGGTACTGCACCTTTAATGAACTTGGGTTTTGTTATCTATATGTTTATCTTTGTGGTATTGTTAAAATGTCCCTAACACTTTAATTAAAGTGCATGTTGGTTAGAGATGAAGGATAGCTATTATACATTTAATCCTGTTCTCTGTAACAGCATTTTTATTAAGTAGTCTTTTTTAAAGAAAGGAAAGAACTGCACAGTCTTGTTGCTTTACCTTTCAACGGTCTGATTGGGGTAGGTTTCGCTGTTATTATACAGTATGTTCGCCTTTCTTTCCTTTGGCCTATTGAATTTTCACCAGTACCAACACAGGTACCAAATTAAGATGAGAAATAAGTTGTCATTGCTCAGAAGATTATTCTGTAAATGAGTAAATAAGATGTCAGAGACCACTAATTTTTTTAAATAATCTTCTGTAATTAAATCAGGATATGGGTTTAGAGGATTTTCTCACTGTGAGAGGATTTGCATAGTATGCACCTGCACAAAGTCCTGGTTTCCATCCTTAGCACCACACACACACACACAAAAGTCGTAGCCATTGTAATGTTGTTCTGCATAGTGACAGCATTGCTGTCGAATGAAAGATGTAAACGTTCACTCCCCATAATGCTCTTGAGTCCTAATTCTCCTCATAAATTATTTTTATTTTCAGTATGAGCAGTTCCCAGTTTATATTCCATATGCAGTAGTCCCCCTTATCCAAGTGTGGAGTATTTTACAAGACCCCCCCCAAGTAGATGCCTGAAACCACATAAACTCGATACATATATGTTGTTTTTTTCTTAACATATATACCTATGATAAAGCTTAATTTATAAATTAGGCACATTAAGAAATTAACAACAATAACTAATAATTAAATAGAAAAACCATAACAATGTGCTTTGATAAAATTGCCAGCATTATTGCTCTGTGCTTTAGGGTAAGTAAAATTACTTGTGCACACATACTCTAATACTGTGACAGTCCACCCAGTAACCAAGATAGCTACTAACTGACTAACAGGCAGATAGTGTACATGGCACAACTCCACCTGACAGGGAAAATGCACATCCCAAACAGCACAAGATTTCATCATTACTCAGAATAAGGCACAATGTAGAATTTATGAATTATTACTAGAATTTTCCATTCAATGTTTTCAAACTGCAGTTGACCACAGAAACCTGAAACTGCGAAAAGTGAAACCAGAGATAAAGGGGGACTCCTGTATTTGCATCCTCTCATTCCAGATGGTTATTGAAAAGATACAAAATAGAAACAAAAAAAAATTTTTTTTTTCCTTTGATTTGGAGCCATATGCCTGAAGAGGCCAGCAGTTATTTCAGTGAGTAAAGATGGAATTCTCAGGCTGGCCAGATACAGGGTGTAGCAGCCAGTCTCTCCCCTCTGGTCATATTGCTCTTTAAGGATGCTGAATGTTTCTAGTTCTCTCTCTCCGTTTTTCAGATTTCTACGTGAAATCTGGTTTCAGAATACTCAAATCAAATTTTAAAAAGGGTATAGCTCAGTAGTAGAGCACTCGTCTAGTTTGCACCAGGCCCAGGTGAAAGGGGGATAGTTTGTGGCCTCCAATTCAGCAGATCCTGTGTATGCTAAAGAAGTTGAGGAAGGTTAGCATTACTTATCATGGGACTAGAGTCCAGTGATTGTATTAATTTAAGAGACCATCTCACCTATATTTCAAATTATTTGTAACTTTGCCAGGTGTGGTAGCACACACCAGTGATCAGTAATCCAGTGATTAAGGGAGCTGAGGCAAGAGGATCACAAGTTCGAAATCAGCCTAGGCCACTTAACAAGATCCTGTCTCAAATAAAAAGAGCTGGGGATGTAGCTCAGTGGTAGAATACCCCTGGGTTCAATGCCCAGTACTTCCCACAAAAAAAAAAAAAAAAAAAAAAAAAAGTGATTTTTGCCCAGCACAGTGCATGCCTGTAATCCCAGCAGCTTGGGAGACTGAGAAAGGAGGATCTCAAAGCCAGCCTCAGCAATAGTAAGGCACTAAGCAACTCAGACCCTGTCTGTAAATAAAATACAAAACAACTGGGGTTGTGGCTCAGTGGCTGAGTGCCCCTGAGTTCAATCCCCAGTACCCCAAAAAAAAAAAAACAGTTGTATTTTTTTGTCATTGTTTTTGTTTTTTGAAACTTTACTAACTCAATTTTGGTTGGACAGTAACTACTGGGAATTGAACCCAGGGCCTTGCACATGCTAGGCAAGTGCTCTGCCACTGAGCTATAGCCCCCGCCCCTGGACAGTAACTTGTAAGAAACCTGAACACATCTCTGAGAGGTTGGGTAGTTGTTGAAAGCAGTCTGACACCTAGTTACAATCATTGTCATTAGAAAAGTAACTTTTTGAAGCAAAGTTCTATGGGCAGTCTAATGGTATTGGGTAGTTAGGTTAAGGATAGTAACAGGAATAAGTTTTTAAAGGAGATAAGAAAGTCTCAGAGTTAAACTTGAACTAAAATTTGGGTCTAAGATCAACTTGACCCAGCAAAGATGAAATTTCTCTTTCTTGTCATAAAATATTGGAAACTGAAAAACAGTCCTCCATAGAAATTAAGATCTACTCAAACATGACCTATGCATAAATTGAGTATTGCCTATACTGTGAATTTGTTTTCATTGAAAAGCAAGTCATCAGGTAACAACTTAGGCAATGAGTATTACTATTAAGTAATCCCATTGGGCAAGTTAGCAGTTTTACATCAGTGATTCTCACATTGCTGGTGTCAGTCATTTTTGTGTGTGTGGTGTTGGGATTGGAACCCAGAGACTTTGCACATGTGAGGCAAGTGCTCTACCACTGAGCTGTGCCTCTAGCCCAGTAAACATTTAACTAAAAGAAGTACCCAAGTTTTCTATGACTTCAGTTTAAATATAGGAATTTAATATAAGATTTATTTTTATAAATGTAATTTATATGACAAATATTGTTTCATATTATTTATAATATTTGTGTGTTTAATATGAGATTCATGCCTTTTTTTCTTTAGGGAGTCTTTAATAAAGATACTCCCAGGCTTCGGGGTAGCTCAGTGGTATAAGGTACTTGCCTTCTGTGCACAAAGCCCTGAACTTGATTCCCAGTGCTACAGAAATAAAAAAGGTGTTCCTTGGGGACAATAGGATTATATTAAAGTCATAATTATTGTGTTATTTATTGAGTATTGTACCTTAGACGTATGCAAGAAATATGCCATTGTTTCTGAGACATTGACATAAAATTGAATACTTAATCATAAGAACAATTATTTTAGATTACTGAGCAGTTAGTTACCTTGAGCATTCCAACAAAGATGTCCACTGGCAGTGACCAGTGTGCACTGTTATTCCTTTCTACAACATTCCTAAATTGCCAGTATACTTTGAAAATTAAAATTTGAACTAAAGATGTATCTCGATGGTAGAGCACTTTCCTAGCACATGCAAAACTGGGTAGATACCCAGCACTTAATGATAATTTTTTAAATTAAATGTTCAAACTTTCAGGGGTTGTTGTGTTTTTGTGTTGTGGTTTTTCTAGTGCCAGGAATCAAAACCCATGCTAGGCAAGCCCTCTCCCACTGAGCTATATCCTCGGCCCTCCAGGGTTTACTTCTTAGATTTGTTGATGAAGTCTTATTAACTGTAAAACTGAAGGAACATGAAGAGTAAAGGCAATCTGGATATTCCAGAAGCTTGGTAACATCCCATACATTTCTCTCTTCTCTATTTCTCTCTCTCTCTTCTCTATTTCTTTCCTTTTCTCTCTCTCTCTCTCTCTTTCTCTCTCTCTCTCTCATACAGTGACTACGTTGCAGCTGAAGGAGGAGTTGCTAGATGGAGAGGATTACAACTTCCTCCAAGGAGCATCTGATCAGGAAAGCAATGGCTCTGCCAACTTCTACATCAAACAGGAGCCATGAGGTGGCTCAGAAACTGAGGGCGGGAAGGGAAAAATTTTACACAGAACTGATTTATAATCAATCCAGCTGTACAGCGGGCTATTCTACTGGGACATTTTGCTAAACACAGAAAATTTCAGTTCCAGATTTTTCAGGTGGGTAGGGAAACTATTTTAGTCGGGTGGGGGGGAAATTTTTCAATTTATAAAAAGATGGACAATTTTTGTGTTGTATTTGAAGCTTTTGAAAGAATTTTGTAATATTTTCCAAGTTTGGATTTATGTGCATTGTTAACAAGAACTGAAAATCTAACTTTTTTGGTAAGATTAAAGTTTAGGTAGCAGGATTGAAGGAAATGATTTAAGAAGGATATAGTTGTAAATGCAAATGAACTGTCATTACAAATGAACCTTTTTGGTACCTGTTGGGAGATTTTTGGATTTTAGAAGTTAGGCCAGTCACATCTCCAGCTTCCTTTGCTGCAGAAATATGCAACTGAACCCCTCACGGAGGGCTCATCACCACGTAGATCACGGAAGGGGTAATTAATTCTGCTTGTTGGCATTTTATTGCAGCCCATTTTAAATGTTTGTACAGAAATGTTTTTCATTCTGTGAAAATTTATTTGGAGTTCTGTATGAAACTGGAAGAACTCTGGATACATTTATATGTTTTTTTAAGTAAAAATTATTCAAATTATCCTAACACTAAAGTGTTAAACTGGAATGGTTGACAAGATATACAGGATCTCGATATACATGCTATGGGGTTAGGGAAAATGCAATATTGTCCTAAGTTTGTTTTATTTTCCTTGCTAAAAAGTACCCCACAAAAGGGATTCTGATCAGTTCTCTGCCATTTCCCTCCATCTGTGAGATAGCAACTTGGCATAACCACACCCCAAAACAGATGTTCTGTATTACCAAAAGAATCAAAAGTTGTTCAAAGCTTTCAAAATCATTCCAGCTCCACATTTAACTAGCTTGGATTTGTTAAAAAACTAATTTGAAAAAGAATTTAATTTTCATACAATTCCTATATCTAGTATTGAATTATCTTTAATTGTAGTCAGAATTTATTTTAACAGTAATAACTGATTTGGACCATTTTGAACATTCCCTATTTTAAAATTCACATGGCTTCCTTTAAGAATAGGGTACAAGGGTAATTTGGTGAAAGGTTTGCTCTCTGTTTTCTAACCTACCGAGTTGTGACTGAATGAGAGAGCTCTAGCGTTTACCAGTGAGGTTCATAAACTAAACTCTCAGGAATTCATTGCATCTGTTGTAGAAGTGCTTCTGGGTCTTAGCCTGGCCTCTTCAGAGTGTTAATACTGACCATCTCCTCTGGAATATAGGTAGGGCTAATTAGAAATTAATCAAAATGATTAACCTCTACAGTCCTTCAGCCTATGGAATGCTTTAAAAAATGTTAGAAAGTCCCAGGAGACCATTTTAGGTAAGATTTTTGTTTGAATTTTAAAATGCATAGAACGTTTAAAACCAGCAATTTATTTTCTAAAATATTGCTCTACTTTTTGGGAATAATAGCATTGGTAATACGCACAGGTTTACCTCATTCTATGCAAGAGGGGTTAATAACATAAGGTTTTATAGTAGCTACTGGAAGTAAAATGTGTTACTTTATAATGTAAGAATGTATGGAATCGCATGTCACCATTTCTTAATCTTTGGGGCATAAATGCAGATCACATCAACGCAAGTTGATTCTCATGTGTCAAATATATGTGAATTCAGCTGTAAATTACTGGATATTTATCTTAAACAACATTGCCGAGAGGGACCTACCATAAATGTGACATCCTCACACTTCCCAAATCTTGAACTCTGAAGAATCTTCCCATAAACTTAAAGCCTAGAAAAGTTCCAAGGCAAAGGGTACAGCAGTCTTTATTCTCAGGCTCAGTGGATTAAATCCAGGACTCTGGTTCCATGATGCAGGTTCAAGAAGCCTGTGGTGTACTCTACCAGTACCTTGGGCATAGGGGCCCTCTGGGGAACCGAATAAACCAGGAGGGATGTGATTTGGAGCCAACCAGTCCTGGTAATTAGTTCTGTGAATGCTCATTTGTAGCCAGGTTTTATAAGCTTCCAGTTCTGTAGCAAAACCAGGCTCTGAGTGTTTTAGGATTTCCCACATTCTCATGAAGTGTTTCTTGTCTTGATCCAGTGACCAACAGTTAAGGGTTGGTAAGGACTTCCTATGGTCCAGACACAACCTGAGGCCCTCATTGCTCATACTTTTAACTCCTGCTGCTGAGAACAGAAAACAAGTCAATGCAGAGGAGACGTATGTCTTAGCCATAACTCTGATTGTACAACTCAGTAGACCCATTCTCTTTTACGGTTCACAGTGTACTGCTGACCTTGGGTTTGTTTTTGTTTTTGTTTTTGTTTTCCTGTTAGGATTACTTGGGGACTTTTGGTAGTTTAAACTCTTTAACCTTTTCCTTGCTGTGTATGAGGAAAGCTAAAGCTGTTATCAACTTCTTATTCTACGGATACTAACACGGGTTTTCAGTGTTTGTTTGTTTTTATTATTATTAATTTTGTGTGATGTGAATACCCTCTCCCATCAATATTTGTATTATGGTGCTATATATTTGGTAATGATCCTTTAATATTGGGAAGGGATTTTAAAAATACTGTGATTAAACTGGGTTTCTTCCTTTGATTTTCATATTTTAAATAAAGCCACAGTCATTTATACAAAAAGAAAAGCATCTGTCCCAGGCAAATCTTTTGAGGACAGAGATCAAAGTAAACTGCATAAGGTTTTTACATCATTTCTGTATGTATTTGATATATAGATCAGTATCTGTACAAATTTAATCTTTTATTTTCTGGTAACGTGATCATTGAGAAAGTGTTTGAAACTTTCTCATGAAGTGTATATAATGGCGTGAAAAATTCCTTAAGAGAAATTTATGTTCCTTTCATTTTTACCAAATTGCAAATTTTCAGCATGGATGTGAAAAGCATTAAAATTATAACTTTGTGTACAAGATTAAAATAATTCACTAAATTTGCCCTTTTTTACACAAAATAAAATGTTAAAGTTAAGCTGTATTTGAGCAGTTCTTTATTGTGTTGGGGTTCGAGGGGGATGGTTTATTCAAAATATTGAATCCCTTCTTATAATTAACTCTTAGAGGCCCCGTTCCTTCCAAGAGGAACCTGTGATCTCATCTAACAGTGTAGCCAGCATGTGCATGCAGTGAGCAGCAGTTTCCTGCTAGCTGGCAGGGAGAGTCCAGCATGGGCCCAGGCCCCAAACTATTCTGGGGTTACCATATTTAACAGATTTTGTGTGTCCGTGCTGTGCTTTTTGGTTTTTGTAGTACTAGAGATTTAACCCAGGGCTTTGCACATGCTAGAATATGCAGGTGCTATAGCCCAACCCCACGTCAACATTTCTGACACAGGGGCTGGGGTTGTGGCTCAGTGGTAGAGCACTTGCCTAGCATGTGTGAGGCACTGGGTTCGAGCCTCAGCACCACATACACATAAATGAATCAAATCACTAAGTTGTTCTGAAGACATTGTCCTTTCTAATTCAAATTTCAAATCAATTCCGACAGTCTACCTGGAGAGTCAGATCCTACAAGACTGCTCCCCCATCCCCCATTTTAGAGCCTGTCATAAGCCTCAAGCTGTGACCTGTGCTTCTAACCAACTGGCTATAAATCAGGGTTCCATTAATTGGCTCACAGAACTCAGGGAAACACTTTTCTTACAATCACCCTTTTTTAAATAAAGGACAGAAAGAACACAGATAAGAAAGAAGTACAAGGCAGGTCGTGTGGAAAGGATATGGGCTTCTGTGTCTTCTCTGGGCACACCACCCTCCAGGCACCTCAGGAATGTGGAAGCTCCCCAAACGTTGTCCTTTTGACTTGCTCTGGGAGTTCCATTATATAGGAATGGTTGATAACAGTCCGTTGGTAATGAACTCAACCTTTAGCCCATCCCCTGCCCTTCCTAGAGGTTGCGGGATGAGATAGTTCCAGCCCCATAGGCACAAGTTACTTCTAAGAAACAGTACCCCCACCACCTTGAGGTCAGGAGACTAACCCCCCACCCGTCATCTCAGCATACAAAAAGACCCTTATCACTAAAGAGAATCCAAAGGTCTTAGGAGTTGTATACCACAAATGGACAGAAACCAAACCATTTTTTTGGTGGTGCTGGGGATTAAACCCAACACCTCAATGTGCTAGGCAAGCTCTCCACCTCAATATCTTTAGCCCCCAAATGTATTGCTTACATCACAATGTCCATCATTGTTATTAGTGTAGCAATTTGCATAATAAACACAATATTGAGTCTTACACAGAAGTGATTTCATTTTCTTAAAACTAAGTTCAGGGCTGTGGTTGTGGGTCAGTGGTACAGCACTTGCCTATAGCATATGAGGCACTGGGTTCAGTTCTCAGCACCGCATATAAATGAAGGTCCATCAACAACTAAAATATATATTTTTTGTAACTAAATCCACCTCTTTCTGTGAGTTTTTATACCAAACTCCAAGAGATAGTGCTACAAATGCATTCTATAACTGCCTATCCAGCAAAATTAATCTGAAAAAGCAGAATTCCTGCTTCTAGCTCAGGAAAGAAACAATCAAATATTCCATCCCAGGGTAAAAAGAAAGTTGATCGGGTTGCAGGAATACTAAGTACCAGCTACAGGCCAGACATTTGGAGGTTGACTTTTTATATACATTATTTCATTTAATCCAGCATTACATTGGTAGGAGGCATTCCTTTTTAAATGTCTTTAGACTTCATAAGTAACTTGCCCAAATTTGTAGACAACATGTAAATCTAGACCACTTGACTAGTCTGCATGTTTCACTGTTTCTACAAATTCTTCTTTCAAAAATTAGTATTTCTCTATTAGTTAATACAATCAGGGAAGTTTATTTTCTTACCAGTTTCCTTAAACAGTGCTACACTTTTCCTCTCCAGCCCTAGAGTATGTTGAAGTATGCCCAGATTCAGAGAAGGATCAGATATTTCTTCCATAATAAATAGGACTACTGGGTTTAGATAATGCCACAGTAGCCAGGGAACAAAGTCATTTCTTTCAGCTTAGGATCAAATAAGCACAAGCCACTGCACCGTTCCAAAGGCTTTATTGGTAAATATGCTTTAGAAAAGAATGATCTCCCCCATCACTTCCAAGTCAGTGGAATGAACAGCTGTGTCCAAGGACTCCTCTGGCTGTGCTGAAGGGAATCCTGCTTTGACCACATCTATTCATAGACCCAGTCATGAGCACAAGACTTGTAGTCAACCAATTCTTCAGGCTTAAACCATAGGCTAATCTCTTTTTCAGCACTTTTTATGGAATCACTGCCATGAATGATGTTCCTAAGAAAGAAAACAATTACTAGTTATTATGTTTGAAGTGCAAAAGTCTATTTAACGTATACAACAAAGGACGGCCACTGCAGAACTTTTCAGCCAAATTTCCACTTGAAGCAGCAAATTATATACCCCAAAGTATTTCTGAAAACTATAAAACTGAAGATGGCCAGGCATGGTAGCACACACCTGTAATCCCAGAGACTCAGGAGTGCAAGGCAGGAGGATTTAAAATTGGAGGCCAGCCTCAGCAACTTCATAAGACCCTGTCTCAAAAAAATAAAAAAAATAAGGGACTGGGGATGTGGTTAAGGGGTTAAGCACCCCTGGATTCAATCTCTGGTTTAAAATTTTAAAAAATTGAAGGTACTGTTCCAGGAGCTGAGACAAGAGGTTGCTTAAGCCCAGGAGTCCAGGACTAGCCTGGGTAACAGCAAGCAGTACCCCATAAGTCACTGTAAAGATGCTTGATGAAAAAGATTCATTGGTTCAACTATATTATGCTTGTAAGTTTTCCCCCCTCAAAAAGTACTTCTAGGACTGGGGATATGGCGCAGTGGTAGAGTGCCTGCCTAGCATGCATGAAGCCATGAGTTTGATAACCAGCACTGAATAAAAACAAACAAACAAAATTTCTTTTTTTTTGCTGATGCTGCAAAAATATTCCCTCTCAAATTTTGAAGCATATAGAAAAAATCAAACATATTCCAAAACAAAACCCTAATTAGATGTGATTTTTTTGGGGGGGGGGGGGAGCCAAGGGTACAGGTACAGAGTCTTACTAAATTGCCAAGGCTGGCCTTAAACATGTAATCCTCCTGCCTTAGCCTCCTGAGTTGCTGGGATTACAAGCAAGCACCACTGCACTTGGCCCTCACCTTTTTTATTTTTTATCTTGAAACAGGGTCTCAGACAGTTGCTTAGGGCCTAAGTTACTGAGCTGGCCTCAAACTTATGATCCTCCTGCCTCAGCCTCCAGGGTCCCTGGGACTACAGGCTTGCATCACTACATCCAGCTACATGTAACTATTCTCAAGGACCATTGCTGCTGCACTTTCTTGGATCATTGATCTGTAAGTCCAACCATGAAAAATGCATGCTTATTAATAACAATCCCTTCACTCCATTTGAATCTCAAAACTCTATGGTTTTTGTATAGATTTTGTATTGGTGAAGAAACCAGAGTTAAGGGATGTGCCCATGAATGCAACGCCCAGAACATACAGAGCTTGGAGAGGGTAGAACCTTGTGAGGCTGTGCCACAGGAACTAGCATATGAATCTCCCCTGCATGGTGACTTGGTTAAAATTTTAAGTAACCTGGGGAAATAGCTATTCATGAAAGTTTTTATCCAATAATAATCACCACCTAATTTAAAATTCAGATTTTCTGAAAAACGGAATGTGCCCAAAACATTTGCTTTTTAAGTGAGTAAAGTCATCAACACAGTCCCAGGACTTACCTGCCAACTTGAATGCAGAAGTCCCCTCGAATGGTGCCTGGTTTAGAATCTGCTGGATTCGTCTCCCCAAGCATCACTCGGCCTGTCTTCACCACATTCAGCCCCTCCCAGACCTTGACCAGGGGGGAAAGGAATTGTAGCAGCAGATCTGGGGGACAAACACTCCTACCTAACAGCACACATCAATGAGACCAATCAATGATAACCCCAGCAGAGGGCAGGGGCCTATGTGACAAATTCCATTCCAAACACAGGATCCAGACAGAGTCTAACCTTATGGGATTTATAGAGCCAGACAGAAACAAATAGTTGAAGAAGGGATAAAGTGAGCTGTCTCATCCCTGAGACAGCAAGAGGCCGTAAAGTTTGATACAAAAGGGAAAGTATTCCAGGGAGAGCAGAAGAGGGAAAAGTCATGCCAGGGAAAAAGGAAGTGTTCTTTCTCAATTTCGGTTCCTTTCTATTACATCCTCTACTTCTGTTCACTCCCAACTGAACATTAATGCCATCTGGAAAATGCTTCATCTCTAGTATAGGACTAGAGACCTTTTGCTTCATGTATTACATACTTTAAGTTCAAATTTTTCATAAGAAAATTTTAGAAAGTATTTAAATCTAGGAAACATTACAGTGAAAAACACCTGATAAACCTAAGAAATCTAGTACATTTTGTTGGCAGTGAGGCTAGCTCTGGGGGGATTTACCAGAAAGTGTCCTTTTTTTCCTAAAATCTGATTCTTTTTCCCTTCTCCTCCCAAACTCCTAGTTTCTAACTCCAGAAGGACCCATTTGCAAAAGGAGGAATTTAGGGTGTCTTAAAAAAAAAGGAACAGGTAGGCACTTAGCAGTTTTCCTGGTCTTCCCTCATCCCACAAGAGCACTCACCATAGCCACCACTGGCCCTGAGTTCATGTACTTCACCAGCCCTGGGAAGAAGGGTCGATCTTTTAGGTCAATGTAGTGCTGCTTCAGATGGTCCTCAGAGGCCTGATATTCAAAGGAGGATCTAGTTAGGAAACAAGCTGGAAAGGTTCAAGTATGGCTCCACTCCAACCTCTCAGCCCCTCATCAATGTGGCAGGTTCTCTAAGAGTCTTTTGGGGGGCTGAAAATGTAGTTCAGTGGTAGAGCACTTGCCTAGAACATGCAAGGCCTTGAGTTCCATAAAGAAAAGGGAAAAAGTGCCTTTTTTCATAAGATATGTATTTTTTAAAAATCGAGCCTATAGTCAACTACTAGGGAGGCTGAGGCAGGAGAATTGCAAATCCAGCCTGGGCAGCTTGCCAAAACAGTCTCAGGGCTGGAGTTGTGGCTCAGTGGTAGAGTCACCTGCCTAGCGTGAGTTCGATTCTCAGCACCACATATAAATAAATGAATTAAATAAAGGTTTATCAACATCTAAAATTTTTTTTTTAAAGTCTCAATTTTTTTAATATGGAATCCTTCAAGAATTTGTGGGTCATCCTTGCACAGGGACCATACTAATCTTCTCTATCATTCCAATTTTAGTATATGTGCTGCCAAAGCCAGCACTCAAAATTTTTTAAAAAATTCTGGGGCCGGGTGTGGTGGCGCAGGCCTGTAATCCAAGCGACTTGGAAGGCTGAGTCAGGAGGATCGGGAGTTCAAAGCCAGCCTCAGCAACTTAGCGAGGCCCTAAGCAACTCAGTGAGACCCTGTCTCTAAATAAAATACAAAATAGGGCTGGGGATGTGGCTCAGTGGCCGAGTGTCCCTGAGTTCAATCCCTGGTTCAAAAAAAATAAAAATAAATAAATAAATAAAACTGGGTATGTAGCTCCATGGTAGAGTGCTTTCCTTACATGTATGAGGCCCTGGCTCCAATCCCTGGTACCAAAAAAAGGAAAGAAAACAAAAAAAATTAAAGGGGGCTGGGGATATAGCTCAGTGGTAGAATGCCCCTGGGTTCAATCCCCAGTATTGAAAAGGAAAAAAAAAAAATCCTGGCCCAACCATTCAACTGATGCCATTTTAGCAGAAAGACTTCTGATCATAAAGACATCCTTCTACATCAATGACGTTATGGATTTTATAATCCTAAACAGGAGGCCATCTGAGGATCCAGGCTTAGGAAGTTAAATGTTGGTTGCAACTGAAGATTAAGTCACATGGAGATCACATTAAACTCCTGTGGCCTACCGAGGAGGCCCTTTTAAACATTTCAGATGATAACAAAACATTCTCTTCTCTGATGAACTTAAGGTTAAGTTTTCAGGACTCACTTAAACCTTTCAGTATCGGGGTTCGGATCTGTGTCCCAAATCTGAAGTGGGAAATACAGTCACTACCCAGTGTCAAAGGATGGACACTGCACCCAGAACCTGTCATCCTCAAGGTGCAGGCAAAGCACAGGACCGCAAGCCTCCGTGCTGTGCGTGGGTAGACTCGCGTGGGCCGGGAAGGGGGCCCGGACTTCCCCCACTCGCTGCTGCCCCCTTGCGACTGCCGGGCAGGACCGCGGTTCTGGGTCGGCTGGAAGCTCCCAGGCAAGGAAGCCGGCCCCGGGCAGGAGTCACGTTACCTCCGCTTAACCTTCCCAAGGGCGTCTGTCCTCCCCAGCATCGTGAAAGGGCCAGAGGACCACGGCATCCCTGGGGAGGGGTCGAGGGCAAAGGGGCTCCAACCCGGAAAGCAGACGCAGAAAACTGCGCCCGGGCGGCTGAGTGGACAGGGAGCTAGGGAGCGTTACCCGAAGGAACTTCATGGCCACCAGCCGGAAACCCTTCTGCTCGAAGCGCTTGATGATCTCGCCCACCAGGCCGCGCTGCACGCCGTCCGGCTTGATGGCGATGAAGGTGCGTTCGAGGTTGGCCATGGTCCTGCGGGACCCGAGGCGCAGTCAGGGCCGGGCGTCAGCCAGGACACAGTCCCGCCGGGGCCCCGGCCCGAGTCGGGGAGGCCACGTGGACGCCCGCCCGGTCACCCGCCTCCCCGGGCTTGGGGACACGTGGCTTCCGGGACGCGTCCGCCCTGCCCCTGCTGGCGCTGCCGCCCCTCTGCAGTGTCCCAAGGCCCACGGAAGGGAGGTGCCGGGGACCCGGCTCCGACCAGCGCGGTGCTGCGAGGAGCCGAGGGCGCGTGCAGACCGGAACCCGGATCACGTGGCAGGGCGGGACAGGGTGGTGGCGGAGAGTGCACCCAGCCTTACCCGGGAGCTGCTGGACCGACGGTGGTTGTGCTGCGAGGTCGAAATCTGAGCGACCACCCGACCCGGGAGATGGTGGAGGAGGAGGAGGAGGAGGCGGGGCGGGGGCGGGGCGCGAGACGGCCACACCCCGGAGGGCCAGCCGCCCAACCCCCGGATGCCCTACCCGTCCGACGCGGCCAGTAGCCTTGTCCCTGCCCAAGGACCTGCAGGTGCACGCCCTCGCCTTGCGGGAGACTACCGGGGTTACGAGGCAGGAGATGATTTGTCCCCCTCCTCCAGAACCTCCCCAATCAAGATTGCTCCTGTCTCAGTGCTTCCTGCTTCCACTTCACGGCGAGAACCTGCTGCTGGTCTTGAGTTGTCTTCCCCTGTCAATTCCATGGACTTTCACCCTCCGCCCCAGCGCCCGCGTCCAGCTGGATTCCCCGGCCCTCAAGCGCTCCCAAGTCCTTATCCTTACCACCTCTGAAAGTCAGCCTTCCCTTCCCCACCCCTTTGCTTAAGCCCTGGTTAAGCTCTCCGCCACGCTCATCCGCGACCTCGCTTCTAGCTGCACGCACGGAACCTCTCTCAGCACCCTCCTCTGAGAGCCATCTGCTGTCTCTGTACCCTACCCTCCTACTCCTCGAGAAGATATTGCATGCCTTTCGCTACATTTCCCTGGCTGCCTGTCTCCGCACTACCTTTCCAATCTCAATAAGCTGCCCTGTTCCCACCCAGGACTACTGTGTGGTTAGGCTCAACCTGAGACGCACCCTACCAAGAGTCTAGATTCTCATAGAAATCAGGCCTGTCGACTTGTGAACAGTCCCCCACTCCTGTCTGGCTGGCAAACCACTAGCTCCCTGCGGGTCCCACGAACCCTTCTTTTCTGGGTCCTGACAACAAAAATCACAGAGTGCCTGAACAACCCCGGTGACCCAGCCAGCTGCAGGTTTATCTTAGCTGGCTTGAGCCCAACTTGGAGCCTGGAACCTTCTCAGGCACTGATTAAGACATTTAGATTGTTGCCCAAAACACAAAGAATTTGGCTTGGGTCCTAAGCCAAAATTCCCTAAACCCTCATATGAATTCCATACCATGTCCCCTTGCTGAGAACACCCCTTTCCTCTTCCTGTCTGTCTCAAGGAGGAGCTGCAGCACTCTTAAGTTTCCCTCATAAGCTTTGGGCTAGTCACCCTGGCACTTAGTGCTTCTTCTGGAATCCAAACAGGCCCCATCTAAGGATGGCTTGGGCCGGGCACGGTGGCGCATGCCTGTAATCCCAGCACTTGGGAGGCTGAGGCAGGAGGATCACGAGTTCAAAGCCAGCCTCAGC
Organism: Glaucomys volans; assembly: GCA_020662805.1. Taxonomy (NCBI): domain Eukaryota; kingdom Metazoa; phylum Chordata; class Mammalia; order Rodentia; family Sciuridae; genus Glaucomys; species Glaucomys volans. The sequence continues at coordinate 309,535 of JAJEJO010003974.1, read as the reverse complement.
AACTTAGCGAGGCCCTAAGCAATTCAGTGAGACCCTGTCTCTAAATAAAATGCAAAATAGGGCTGGGGATGTGGCTCAATGGTGGAGTGCCCCTGGGTTCAATCCCCAGTACCAAAAATAAAAAAATAAATAAGGATGGCTTGCACTTCCCTGTTGGAACTCCCCTGCCACCCTTTTTGGTGTGACTCCAGCCCATTTAATCAGGAGAAAGCATCCCTTTTTGGTGGTCCCCTGCTTCTCTAGGGAAGTAAGCCCTCCCCTCAGCATCCCTAACACGATACCTGTACAGCAGCACTCCCTGCCCTGAGATGGTGTGAGCCTATGTCTCCCCCCAGTACAGTGAGCTGACCTCACTAACAACACTTATCACCTGTGACTGACCAAATGGGGTGACAGTCCAGGCCTCTAGTTACACCTTTTCAGCTTTCCAAACCTCTAGTGGCAGAGCATCAATCCATGATACATTGACAATCATTGTCACTTGCCCTCATTCTGGGGGAGGGTTTCCTTTGACCTCAGTTATTTAGATTTCCTCTTCAGAGTTACCAAATGTCAAACTGTGGGTAAGAATCTGGAAATTTCACCAGGCATTTCTCTGTCCAATGGAGAGTTGTTTGCCCCGTGGCCAGTTCACTGATATCTACCTACAGTTCAGTACTAACCCTCTCCAACATGTCTCCTTTCTGTCCTGTGGAAAGACCTTTCTTAACAGGAAGCTATAGCAGTCTCACTGCAAAGGTTCTGGTAGGTCCTGGTAAGGTCATCCCAGCCCCTAAAACAGAACATGTTTTACATGAAACAGAAATGGACTTAGCCTCCAGCTGCCCCAAAAGAAAGCAGCTTTATCCCAACCATCCTTCCTCCTCCTTTCCCTTTCTCTCTTTTGTTCCTACCAGTCAGGTGAACAATACCAAGCAAGAAAGCCTGCTGAAGTTTGTGGCGGAAATCAGTTGTCCCTCAATATTCATTTTCTAGCTCACTTTTTTTCCAGGGAGAACTTTTGAGTTTTACTTGAGCACAAGTTTACTCAAACAAAAAGGGTATTTTCCAGTTTCTCTTGTGAGCTAAATGCAGGCTAAGTTCTAGCCAGTGGGATGTCAGGGTAAGTGAAGGTACTTCACTTTTCTGTTTTGTTTGTTTAGCTGGGCTTTTTGGTTTGGGGTTTGTTTTGTTTGGGGTATCAGGGATGCTTTACCAGTGGGCTACATACCTAGCCTTTTATTTTGAGACAGGTTCTTGCTAAGTTGCTTAGGACCTGGCTGAATTGCTGAACCTGGCTTTGAACTTGCGATCTTTCTGCCTTTGCCTCCTGAAGCTCTGGGATTGCAGGTGTGTGCCACCGCACCTGACTCTTTTTTCTTTTTTTGAGACAGAGTGTCACTATACTGCCCAGGCTGGCCTTGGACTACTGTCTCCCAAATAGCTGGGACTACAGACACACACCACAGCACCCAGTTTGAGCTTTACCTTTAAAAATAAGGGATACTCCTTCCATTTCCCTCCCCTACTTTCTGGAAGGTCACGCGAGGGATAGTAATCCATGTTGAATTGGTAAGAAGGAACTGAGTCCCTGGACGACCTCAAGGTTCAGAGCCTTACCACCAACGCCATCCCTAAGGAACAGTTTGGATTATAAATTGGAATAGAAGTACATTTCTGTCTTATCTCTCTTAAAGCAACCAAATGAATATCCAAATAAGTCCAAGCTACTTAGATTTGTGCCACTTAATTTGAGACCATCCCAGGAATCAAGGCCTACTGTCCAGAACTTTTCTGAGTTTTGAAGTGGTTACAACTTCCATTATTTCTGAAGAACAAGACAAATATCTTTTATTTCCAATGAAGCCTCTGTATCCAGAACAATCTGTGGGAACTGAATCCGTGTGTGCTCTAACACAAAGCCATGTCCTCAGTCCTGTTTTATTAGGTTTTGCTTTTTATTTTGAGCAGGGTCTCACTAAGTTGTTTACAGCCTCACTTAGTTGCTGAGGCTGGCCTCAAACTTGTGATCCTACCTCATCCTCCTGAGCTGCAGGAATTAGAGGCATATGCTACCACACCCGCTTCTGATAGTTTTGACAACCTAACAGATCCTCCATAAGTGCTTGTTGATTGGCTCTGTGCCAAGAGTGGATGGCATAAAGGAGGTAAGGAAACAGGCAAAGAGAATGCCTGTGTGTACGTGAGATCTCCAGGCCTATGCGAACAATTTATACAGTATTTACACTGCATTAGCTCAGATTATCCAGAAAACACAAAAAGGAAAAGAAGAATGGAAACCATTATAGCAATACAAAGTATCCAATTCAACTAATCCTATGTTGAGATGAAACATTTTAATCCGATGATAGCACGTAATACTGTACAGGGAGCACTCACAGCTCCCAGAGTTTCCCTCTAGATTATAAGGAAGTTCCAGAAATAACTAGATTTGCTAGAGTCTGGTCCCCTGCCCATGGGAACGGTCGGAAGTAGACAGGCAAAGCATGGTGGCTTGCCCTCCTATCACTCGTAGATCCAGTCCTGTGCACAACTCTTGTAATCCACCAGTTCCTCAGGTTGGAACCACAAGCTGATCTCCTTCTCTGCACTCTCCACAGAATCGCTGCCATGGATAATGTTCCTGAGTGGGGAAGAGATGGCCACATTACCAAGCCAATAAGAATTAAGCCCAGAAACCCACCATTCCCAATGCCAGAAAGTCTAGAGCCACAGCAGCAGCAAAGCCAAGGCTCCATGCACTTTAGACCATATATCAAAAGAAAAAACTCACAGCTGCCATTAATAGAAGGATGAAGAATGACCTGCCCACACCCAGCCCTCCCAGCAACACTGACACAAGCAGTGACGGCCTCCAGGGAAGCCTCTGGCCAGGTTCTACACTTTCTACACTGAGGCACAACCACAGGATGATGACCAAAGACAGAGAGCCCTCAGAGTCAACCACCACCTTTAGAGGACGACAGTGAACTCTGATTTAAAACTAACCTGCATGTGTCATAATGTCTATCTCCAGCCTCAGAAGCCCAATTCTTGTGGCAACTCAGTTTTGGGAATAGAGTAAAAAACACCAAATCCCACCTGCCAACTTGGATGCACAAGTCCCCACGGATGGTCCCAGGCTTGGAATCAGCAGGATTGGTCTCCCCGAGCATCACTCGGCCTGTCTTCACCACATTCAGTCCCTCCCAGACCTCCAAGGACAAAAGAAAATGTGGTCAAGGAAGAAACCCAATCTCAGCAGAAAAAGTCCCATTAAGATGACGTTCATTCACTGAACAACAATTTGTAGAGCATCTATTTGTTCCAGCACTGGGGTAACTGGTCTCCCTGCCCTCAGTCCTGCCTTTATAAAAAAATATTCTTGTGTATTATATATATACATGTGTGTGTGTATATTTTTAATTGTGTTTTGTGTGTGTGTTTTGTGTGTTTTTTTTTAATTGTTGATGGACCTTTATTTATTTACATGCGGTGCTGAGATTGGAACCCAGTGTCCCACACATGCCAGGCAAGCACTCTACACTGAGCCACCACCCCAATCCTCAGTCCTGCCTTTATACAATCCATTCTTTTTTTTTTTTTAAGATGTTGACAGATCTTTATTTTGTTCATTTATTTATATGTGGTGCTGAGAATCCAACCCCACTGTCTCGCACATGCTAGGCTCTACCACTGAGCCACAACCCCAGCCCATCTACAATCCATTCTTGACACAGCAAACAGTGCAGCTTTTTTTAAATGCCAAATGTGAAACCTCCCAGCACTGATGAAGAGCATAGGCAACAGAGCCCTCATGCTGTGGCCCCTGCCTGTACCTCTGATCTCATCTCTTCTTTTTGGGTGGGAGTATACGGGACTGAACCCAAGGGTACTTTACTACTGAGCTCCTTCCCCAAACCTTTTTATTTTTTATTTTGAGACAGGTACTGAATAAGTGGCTGAAGGTCTCACTACATTGCTGAGACTGGCAATCCTCCTGCCTCATCATCCAGAGTTAATGGGATTATAGGCATGCACCATCACATCTGGTTCTGAACTCATCCCAACCTAATGCTTCTCCTTAAGTTGACTTTAGCCCTCCCAACATTCCTTCTATACTTCCCTGCCACACCCCTCCCCAGGTCCTTTCCATTTGCTGTGTTCTTGACTGGGAATGTTCCTCACTGTGATTTTTGCACATGGTGTGCAAAAAATACACAACATTATTCAGAGGATAAAGGCCCAGTGTGGGGACCATGTGAGCCCCACAGGTATCTATAAACCACCCAAAAGTACATGACATCTAACAATAAATAATCTTTATTTATTGCTAGAATGAATTAGAATCTCTCACACTTCAAGGCTGGTATGTGGGAACAAATCAAGTTAGCTGAAGAGCAAGATCTTCTCACTCAGATCTTAGCTTGCAAATCACATTCCATGACCATCCAATCTAAAGGGACCACTTGGGGCTGGGGATATAGCTCAGTTGGTAGAGTGCCTGCCTCGCAAGCACAAGGCCCTGGGTTCAATCCCCAGCACCGCAAAAATAAAAATAAAAGAAAAATAAAGGGACCACTTGCTATCACACCACCCGTTTCATTTCTGTGCATATTACTATGCATATTACTATACCATTATATAAGCCTTTATATATATATTGGCTTAGTAATATACATATATGTATATATTATATATTTTTATGTATATATGTATGTATAAATACATATTTCTTAATTTCTTTATTGTCTGCCCACCCCTACCCGCTTCAAGAAATGTAGGCAAGGGCCAGGAATACAGCTCAATGGTAGAATATTTGTCTAGCATACCTGAGGCCCTTGATCCGATCCCCAGTAATTTTTTAAAAAAGGAATTGCAAGCAAAGAAAGGCATGAAAACAGATACCCATTTTGTCTCATTCATGTCTAAAAGAAAGCCTGGCACATATAGAACAAGCAATACATACTCGGTAGTCATGCCGCAATAAACAAGAAACAATCTCCCGGCCCTCCAGGGGCTTCAAACAAGAAGGTCTCTCACCCTTCCTCCTAGCCATGGTCTTCAGCTCAGTAAGAAAATGTATCTTTTCTTTGGTGGATTAGAGAGTTGACTCACACCCTAACTGCCCATTCCTGCCAACCCAAGGTTCCTCTGAAGCAATGAGGCCCTAGCATCAGATGCAGGAAACATAAGACTAACCCTTCTCCACTTCCAACTGAGTCATTCACATCAAGAGCCACACAAGCACACTCACCATGGCAACCACTGGTCCTGAGTGCATGTATTTCACCAGGCCAGAGAAGAAAGGACGGTCCTTCAGGTCGATGTAGTGTTCCTTGAGAAGGTCTTCAGAAGCCTTATTCCAACAGGACAGAAAATAAGAACTAAGAACCCCAAAACTGTCCAAAAACAAACAATTTAGTTATTCCCCCTCACCCATCTGCTATTTAAAACATGAGCTCTTAGCTCACTGATTTGTATAACAAATACATTCTCATCTTAAGTCATTTTTTTTTTTTTTTTCCCGTACTAGAGATTGAAACCAGGGCCTTAGGCATGCCAGGCAAGCACTCTGCCACTGAGCCACATCCCCAGCTAACTGAATACGCTAATTCTCTACACTACCAGAGGGGAACAGTGACAGGGACTAAAAGTGCTTCTGCAGTTTTGAACCAATTTTCTCCCTCTAGGCCTTGAATGATCAGAATAAAATAACATTACAATTGAATGTTAGGTGTTGGTGAGATAGCAGATTGGTGCAACCACTTGGAAAGCAGTGTGGAAATTCCTAAGAAAACTTAGAATGGAACCACCATTTGACCCAAGTATCCCACTCCTCGGTTTATACCCAAAGGACTTAAAATCAGCGTACTACAGTGATGCAGCCACATCAACGTTTACAGCAGCTCAATTCACAACAGTAAAACTATAGAACCAATCTAGATGCCCTTCAACAGATGAATGGATAAAGAAAATGTGGCAAACATACACAATGAAATGTTACTCAGCCTTAAAGAAGAATGAAATTATGGCATTTGTAGGTAAATGGATGGAACTGGAGAATATCATGCTAAGTGAAATAAGCCAATCCCAAAAACCAAAGGCCGAATGTTTTCTCTGATAAGCGGATGCTGATCCATAGTGGGGGTTGGGTAGGGAAGAATGAAGGAACTTTGGGAGTGAGGGGAAGGGTGGGACAGGTGGGGATGGGAAGCATGGCACACTGAGACAGGCATTATCGCCCTGTATACATGTATGAAAAAAACTTTTTTTAAATATTTATCACTCTCAAAAAAAAAAAAGGAAAAAAAAAAAAAAAAAAAAATAAAAAAAAAAAAAAAAAAATGAATGTTAGGGAAACAAACAATACAATGAATTTCCATTCCCAGAGTAGACATCAACAAACATGGGATAGGGAAGTCAGGAAGGTAGTGTGGGCACTCCATAGGCAGCAGACTGAACCAGGCCATCTCCCAGGATACTCAACATTATTCAGAGGATAAAGGCCCAGTGTGGTGAGCCCCACAGATATCTATAAACCCCCCAAAAGTACATGAATCTAACAATAAATAATTTGTATTTATTGCTAGAAGAATGAACTAGAATCTCTCACACTTCAAGGCTGGTATGTGGGAACAAATCAAGTTAGCTGAAGAGCAACCCATCTGCTTAGTTTCAACTCAACTTGGCTGTGTTCTCTGCCACTGCATCTACACTTGCTGAGAATCTCAGAAGGCCCTGAGTTTTATTTGTATTAGTTGGTTCCAAATATCTTTACTTGCAAAACACATCATAGGCATTTTTTTTTTTCTCTCTTTTTGGACAGAGAGAGAACCTCAAGTCATGGCAGGAATTGTTCCTTCCATTCTTTACCAAACCCACACCCATGACAGGAAAGGTCATTGTAAAGGAGAAAATGTCTGACTGAGGAGTCAGAGACCCAAGTTAAAAATCCTAGCTGCATTACTGACTGTGCTATCAGGCACACTTACTTAACCTCTCCAAGCCTGCTTCCCCCTCACTAACAACCATAAGAATAGAAGTAAGCTGGGCGCGGTGGCGCATGCCTGTAATCCCAGCACTTGGGAGGCTGAGGCAGGAGGATTGGGAGTTCAAAGCCAGCCTCAGTAACTTAGTGAGGCCCTAAGCAACTCAGTGAGACCCTGTCTCTAAATAAAATACAAAATAGGGCTGGGGATGTGGTCAGTGGTGGAGTGCCTCTGGGTTCAATCCCCAGTACCAAAAAAAAAAAAAAAAAAAGAATAGAAGTAAGTACCTTTCAGGGTTGTCATGAGGGCTAGGGGAGAAAAACATAGGTGTCCAGCACAGAGTAAATACCTGATTAACAACTCATTCATTTTGTTTTACCTTCAAAACCAAACTTAATGTGCAAACCCATTGTTTGACCATGAACTGACTCTCATCATTCTACCATGCTCTCCCCTCAGCATTAACAATCTACCCCCTTACTAAAATATCACACAGGAAGTAAACTGCAAATCAAGTTAAATTTAAAATGCACTGGGGGAGCCAAAATTGATTCCATTAATGGGAAAAAAATATTGTCTCCTAAATTGAGAATATGAATCCTCATCTCTTGGATCTGTTTGAAGAAGGATTCTTGGCCAATCCTTGTCTTATAGATATTATTTCCTCTCTGCTATGTCAGGAGAGCCACAGTCTTCCCACCAAAGTGCCAGTGATACCTGATTTATGTTGGACCCTAAGCAGGAAGTAATTGATGATGCAAAGATTTTCTTGCTGAAAAACAACCTGCTTCAAAAGGGGAAAAAAGTTCTCTAAAATTATCTGCTTAGAAAACTAGAGACCAGAAGCTCAAACACACCCCAGGCTATGTCAGAAATTACAGCTACAGTAATAATGTGGAGTTCTATGTTGCTAGGGGGAAAGACAGACTATTTTTGCGAGTCCCAAATTACTTGTTTCGTTTCAAGAGTTAGCTAAGATGCTAGGTCACTGAGGGGTTTCCAGGCTTCAAGACATTTGTGGTCAGCCTACCATGGAGAAAATCTAAAAGGAGAGGAGGCAAACAGAAATTAATCTAGGAAGAATGAAGTGTACTTACCTGCATTAATTTCAAACTAACAAGACGGAATCCCTTCTGCTCAAAACGCTTGATGATTTCTCCCACAAGACCCCTCTGGACCCCATCAGGTTTGATGGCAATGAAAGTGCGCTCGTTGTTGGCCATGGTCCTGGATATAGGCAGGGAGGGGAATGAAACAGCACTGAATCTCCTGCCTACATTATCCTTCTCAAGCGGATTACCCCATAAAGCTGGTTTAAATCTGTAATATCTACTCCAAGTTTCTCTGGTTAAAAAAAAGAAAAACAGTTCCCCCCATTTCATATAAGAACTAATATCACAAAGTGGGGAAGAGTCTAAAAGCAGGGGCTATAATTTCTATCCCATTTGATTTAACAAGCTTCTATTAATCATCTACTGTATACCCAACATTGTAATGGCACCAAGGTAGGAAATGTACAAATAGGATATGATCTTTCTCAATAATCCAGGTTGGAGAAAATTGCACTGATGTGGTTTTACTAACATGAAAGTGACATCTGGTACAAGTCTGTAGGAAATACAGTTTGACCTACTGCTATAGTCATGGTATTAGAACTGGAAGGGGTTTTAGAGAATATGTCATGTCATCCCATCATCCCATGGGGAAAGGAAGCCTGGAGAGCTTCCATTCCAGATCCTTCCTTTTACAGAGAGGACCTGCACAAGACTGTCTCGCAGGATGAGAAGAGGAGATTTCTCACCTTGAAAGACAGTCCCTAATGGGATATAGCAGCCCCCCACCCCTTTCTTCCTTCCTGAACTTGAGTTAACCTCTTACTAAAGAGAACCTTAACACTGTAGTCCAACTTTCTGTTTGTATGTCTGCCTCCCTGCAGGTCTGTGGCCTGCAAACAAGGCTGGTTTACTCCTGAATCTGTCTCTGGTACCTAGCCACAGGTAAAAAAAAAAAAAAAAAAAAAA
>JAJEJO010003974.1:279642-300443 GCA_020662805.1 Glaucomys volans | reverse complement strand
AAGTAAATAAAAGCAAAGAAAATGCTTTAAATGATAACCACTCCGCCCTTCCAAGAATGAGACAAAGCCCAAAGCCTAGCTGGGGAACCTCCTAAGGAGTGCGGGACAAGCATGGATTAAAGGCCAGAAACGGCACCTATAAAAGTCCCTTCACACTTAACCCTGGCACACACTGCTGTCATTCATTCATTCAGCAAGCACCTGCTAAGAACCAACTCTGTGCCCGGTACCGTACTGGAGGAGAATAAGGCACAACCCCTGCCTGACGGGAAAGGCAGCAGGGACAAAGGAGCACCCACGTGGCGTGGGAACTGTGCTGACAGGTCTGCACCTGTCCACAGACGCTCCACCGCCCTTCTCGCCCATCTGAACCCCCTCCACCTCCCAGAGCAGAACCCACCACTTCACTAACCCTCTTCACTCCCGGCCCCCACTTCCTCAGATCTCACTCCTTTCCCTTCCCCTCAGGACCCCAAACTGTTCTCACCCCTCCAGTAGCTCGGGCTTTAACTACCGCTGCAGTAGCCGGCACCGGAAACGCGCCCGGGTCCCACGTGGTTCCCAGCATCTGACACACGGAACGCTTTTGCGCAGATCCGCTGCAGGAGAGCCTTTTTTGCAGAACACCGCTCGCCCACGCCTCCTCTTGTGAGTAGGACGTCATTCTAGGGCGCAACCTTCCGGTGTTTAACTTCCTGCGCTACTTTTTTCGGGCTCTTCGGTCTGGCTGCCGTCTGTTTTTTTAACCCTAATATTCTGACTCACTTCCTTCGTTCGCAAGCAACTTGGCTTCCCGAGAGGTGGCGCTCACACTTTGCGTGATGTTCGAACCAGCATCTGACCTGGAGGTGGACTTGTCTCGCTCCCACTTTACATTTATTCACTCCTTCCAGCCTGTCAAGCAATAAGATTGTTTACTGAGTGTCTACTATGTATGTGCCAGGCACTGTTCCAGGGCCTGGGGATAAACAGTATGCTCGCTTCTGGCAGGGTTGAGAGGAGTGGTAGACAAGAAACAGATAAGCAAGCTAATACGTAATTCTTTGTGTTACATAAGTGCTGGGAAGAAAAAGCTGAGCAGGGGGAAAGTAAGGGTCAAGGAAGTGATAATAGAACAGACCTGGTGACTATCTTAAGAGCCAAGAACTGTAGTGAGCATTGCGTGGTAGAAAATGCGGTTGGAAACGGTCAACATTATGTTGTGGCAAGCCAAAGGAGGTTTTGTCTGGTCGTGACATCAGAGTGTGTGTGTGTGTATAATTTTGAAAAATTATTATGGCTTATGTGTGAGGAATGAATGGGTAGGGGAAAGCTACAAAAGTTGTATCAAGAGCGTTTTCCAAAAAATGCCATTGTAGACGGAAGAAAAAAAGTGAACCTAGACCTAAATTAACCTCACACATGATACAAAATTCACACAAAATAGTGCATCAATTTAAAGTGTAAAACTTATAACTTTTTTTTAATTCCTTTATTTATATGCAGTGCTGAGAATTGAACCCAGTGCCTCACACATGCCAGGCAAGTGCTCTACCACTGAGCCACAACCCCAGCCCCCCTATAAAACTTTTTTTAAAAATTAAAAAAAAAAAAAAAAAACGAGGGCTGGGGATATAGCTCAGTTGGTAGGGTGCCTGCCTCGCAAGCACAAGGCCCTGGGTTCAATCCCCAGCACCGCAAAAAAAAAAAAAAAAAACGCGTCTGGGTCCAAGCGTGGTGGCACAAGCCTGTAATCCCAGATGTTTGGGAGGACGCAACCTCACCAACCAAGCAAGGCCCTAAGTAATGTAGGGCGACCTTGCCTCAAAAAATAAAAGGGACTTGGGATTTGGCTCAGTGGTTAAGTGCCCCTGGGTTCAATGAGATGTTGAGGGCAGAAGGATCATGACACCCATGAGTTCATGGTCAGCCTGGAAAAAAAAACAGTGAGATCCTATGGGAGGAGGGTCACTTGCAAAAAGTTATATACTATTGTATTTGTACAGCATTCAGGGGTGGGTGTTAAGGATCAAACCAGCGCCTTCCAGATGTATTCTACTACTGAGCTACACCTTCAGAACGCATATAACATGCTTGAAATAACAAAACTGTAGAACATTTGGTGGCTGCCAAGAGTTAGAGATGGGGAAGAGTATCTGTATGTGTCCATAAAGGGGTAGCCCAAGGAAGTCTTGTGGTAATGGTTCTGTATTTGATTGTGGTGGCAATTACACAAATGTACCTGCTGACAATGTTGCATGAAATTACAAATACCTGACATAAATGAGTCCATGTGGAACTGGTGAGATCAGAATAAATTCTGTAGGTTATACTAATATCTTTTTCCTGGTTTTAATATTGTACTATAAGCCGGGCGTGGTGGTGCACGCCTGTAATCCAAGCCACTTGGGAGGCTGAGTCAGGAGGATGGCGAGTTCAAAGCCAGCCTCAGCAACTTAGCAAGGCCCTAAGCAACTCAGTGAGACCCTGTCTCTAAAGAAAATACAAAATAGGGCTGGGGATGTGGCTCAGTGGCTGAGTGTCCCTGAGTTCAATCCCTGGTTCAAAAAAAAAATATATTGTACTATAATTATGTAAGATATTACCATTTGGGTATATGTGATTTCTTTGTACACATTTTTGGCAATTTCTTCTGAATCTATTATTACTTAGAAATAAAAGAAGTAAGCAGGATTAGAAAAGCTGGGTTGAGATTATTGAAACTGGTTGAGTAGCCCAAGTGAGAAATGATAAAATGATAATGGTGTGCAAATAGGTGGTGACAAAAGAGCTGGAGATAGGTACTTAAAGGGCATGTGTTTAAGATTAAGCCCAGAGAAGATGGTGTGTAGGATGTAGAACATGAGAAAAAGAAGAGTAGAGAGCCAGGCACAGTGGCACACATCTGTAATCCCAGCACCTTGGGAGGCTGAGTCAGGAGGATCACAAGTACAAGGCCACCCTCAGCAAATAGCAAGGCTCTAAGCAAATTAGCAAGACCCTGTCTCAAAATACCAAATAAAAAGGGCTTAAACACTGAGCTACACACCAGCTGAGGCCAGCCTCAGCAAATTAGTGGAGCCCTAAGCAACTCAGTGAAACTCTGTCTCTAAATAAAATATTAAAAAGGACTGGGGATATGGCTCACTGGTTAAGCACTACTGGGTTCAATCCCTGGTACCAAAAAACAAACAAACAAAAAAAAACACCTTTTCACTCCTAAAGAGAACTTTTTATGCAGATAATTCCCATATGTCTATCCTCAGGCCCAGCATCTCTTCTGAATCCCCATAGATTACTGCACACTTTCTCTCTGTCAACCACACTCATGGCCTCTAGCTGGCATCTGTTGGCTCTTCATATGTCTGTCAATACTATGCAAAGCGTGGGTTTGATCCCCAGAAAGGAAGGATGGAGATACACTATTATTATTCTCATTTTTTCAGATGAGGAAATTGAGGGTCCATGGAGGGAGAATAACCTGCCCATATCCAAACAGCTGGAAGAGGTAGAACCAGGATTCAAGTCAGTGTATAACACCAAAGCCTGGACTCTTAACCACAGGTGTGCTGGATCTCACTTCTGGTGGGGATCACTATGGGGTGCACATAAATCATAATGGGACCACAAGGAGATGACATAATTATTTTTAACTGTAATTTGAGAAGACAGCTAGCTTCAATACTGTGCAAAGAATGGAATTGATTTGGAACATGAATGCCCTGTTATTAATGATTTAAGGCATGGGAGCAACCAAAGCATTATTATACCCATGCATGAGAAATAGAAAGGCATCTTGGGATGCAGGACAAAGAGAGATCATTCATAATACTAATTGAGAATGAGCCCCTGAGGACTCTTCACTGCCCACAATCAAGAATGAAGTATGAACCCTCCCATCTTTGACTCAAGTCAAACTACAAATCAAACAGCAGGATAATTTGGTGGAAGCAAATTGCCTGAGCTTCACAAAACGCACACACAGGTCATTTTTCTGCCATTGACTCCTCAGGGCTTCTGAGTCTGATTCCTGAAAGGCAACAGCAGAGAACTCTTAGGGAAGCCTGCATTATTTGCTGATAGAGAAACATAGTCATGAATTATCATCATGTAGTCTGATGTGAATACCACATTTTCCCCAAAAAACTGGGGATTAAACCCAAGGCTTGGCACTTGGTAGGCAAGTGAGTTACACTCCACGCCCAAGGAAGACTGATTTTTCCTGTTGTATATATCAACTAGTATTAATGATAATATTTCATACAATCGTTTGTCTGTTTTCTTCTTCTTGTACTAGCGATTGAACCCAAGGCTACTTTACCACTGAGCTAAGTCCTCAGCCCTTTTTGTCTGTTACCATGCCCAGTCAGTGGGTTTGTCCATCCCTCCGTCCCTCCCTCCCTTCCTCCCTTCCTCCCTCCCTCCCTCCCTTCCCTTCTTTCCTTCCTTCCTTCCTTCCTTCTTTCTTTGTAGCTATAGATGGACAGAATGCCTTTGTTTTATTTGTTTTTGTTTTTGTGTGGTATTAAGGATGGAGTTCAGTGCCTCACATATGCCAGGTAAGCACTCTGCCACTTAGCTATGGCCCCAGCCCCCCAGTAGGTACTTTCTTAATTTGCAGATGGAAAATTTGAGGCACAGAAAGTTTAAATAATTAGTGCCAGGCCACAAAACTGATAAATGGCAGAACCTGGCTATGAATCCATCTTTATTCCTGTTTCCCAAGCACATTCCTAACCACCACACTGTGCTATGATGTGCTCAGGAATCAGACTTCCCTGCAGAATGAGACTTCAACAGTTACCATCCAACCCAAATTACATCAGTCATCTTATTTCTTTCTACTCAACTATACTGCTTTCCTTTGCTGTCCCTGCACTTTCTTCTCTTATGAACAGTGACTATTACCATTGAACTTTTCTCCTTAAGTCCCTTGACTGTCCCCCCTTCTATGTTTTTTATCTTCTCACAGCCTTCTTGTTTCCACATTCTAAGCTTAGATACAATAAAGCCTTTGGCAAAAACATGGGCCCTCTGCCTTAACAGTTCCTGCACTTGCCCCTCCCCTGGTATAGTCTTTCAAACTAAACCTCTCTGGGGCCAAGGATTATGTGGATGAAGAGGTTCAACATTCAAGGTAGCGATTTAGCATTGCTTACCTTCTTGCTCGTGGGGTTTGACTCCCCATGACACCCAATGGGAGTCTGACCTAGGTCTAGTATTTTTTGTTTCTGCCAATGGTGATTCCAGACAGTTCACCACTTCTTCCTCCCTTTGGCCTCTCCAATTTGGGGTTCAGTGTCACAAAACCTATTATTTACAGAATACTGTCATTATAGTACCTTTCATATTAGTCAGGATAGGCTAAAGTATACTGTAGCAAAAAGAAATCCCAGTACTGGGGCTACACAAACCCAATCCAGCTACAACCTAGCACCTCTCCAGTCAGTTGTCCCCTACAGTGATCCTGGGAATCAGGTTTTTCCAACATGTGGCTGTGTCATTTCAGTATAAGGCCTAAGCACACCACAGAATTGCCAAGCAAATGCTGGGCGCGGTGGCACACGCCTATAATCCCAGCACTTGGGAGGCTGAGGCAGGAGGATCACGAGTTCAAAGCCAGCCTCAGCAACTTAGCAAGGCCCTAAGCAACTCAGTGAGACCCTGTCTCTAAATAAAATACAAAATAGGGCTGGTGATGTGGCTCAATGGTGGAATGTCCCTAGGTTCAATCCCCGGTTCCAAAAAATAAAAAAAATTAAAAATTAAAAAATAATTGCCAAGAGAGCAAGAGAGTCATGCAGTGACTGTTATATGGTTGATTTGGCCTGGAGATGACACAAATCACTTCTCCTCGGAGCCCATTGAGCAGAAATAGTCAAATGACCCTGCCTAACAATCAGCAGGTTAGGAAATATGGTGACCATGTGGCCTTTTGTGAGCTGGAAATGTCTTTGCCTTTTTCTCATTAACGTGTTGCACACTACAGTCTGTTCTTTCCTTTCTCGGTCTAGCTGTAAACCATCCACTTGTACCTTGGACTTTAACCATCTACCTCTAAACCCATTCATTATTGTTTAAACCAATTTCTGTTCTTTGGAGCATTTCACCTCCTGCCAAATGACACGGCCTCTGCTCTTTAACTTGCATGCCTCACCACAGGAATGTTTTCTCCCCTTCCCCATGCCTAGTTTTGCATCTAGTTGGTTTCCAGGAGCTGCCAGCTGAGAGTGAACTGGAAAGAGCCTCTAAATTTTTTGTAATTGGAGTTATTAAGAGCAAGCGGGGGTGGCTGGGTTTGTGGCTGAGTGGTAGAGCACTCACCTAGCACATGTGAGGCCCTGGGTTCTATCCTCAGCACCACATGAAACTGTGTCCACCTACAACCAAAAAACAAAAATACTTTAAAAAAAAAAAAAAAAAAGAGCAAGGGATGAAGAAAGGACACAGAGAAAATACTGAAAAGATAAAAGCAAGTTAAACAAATTCTCCAGGCCAAGTCCAGCAGCCATTCCTGGTCCACTGTCTCCCTAAGACAGTTCAAAACAGGTCAGATGCAAAGGGCCCCAATGATCTCTGGTAGAAATGAGTATTTCTCATCCACCGTCTATGTGTATTGTGATCACAATGAACATCAGTATCATATTTTTTATTTAATTAAACATACTATATCGTATTTTCAAGGGAAAAAATTACATCAACTTAGTTTCAAATTTATGTTTTTTGGGTTTTTTTTTTTTTTTTTTTTTTTTTGGTGTTGAGGTTGAAACCCAAGGCCTTGGACATACTAGGCAAACACTCTATCACTAAGCTACATCCCCAGCCCTCAGTCTTTATTTTTATATTATACCAAACTTTATACCAAATATTATACTTTATTTTATACCAAATACACAATTAGAAAACAAGAATTTCCTTCTAAAGGTATGTATGCCTAGAAAGAGAACACATAAACTTAATGACTTACTCATTTTTACCTTAGTAAGAATTAACATGGGGAGTTTTATTGTTGTTCTTGTTGGTTTGTTTAATTGTTTTTAGTAATTGGCTGGGATCAAAACATTGATGATTGGTAAAGAGAAAGAAGTAGGAGAAAGGAAGCTGGTGGGCTAGTAAGAAATACTGGGTATGAGATTTAGGATAGCACGCGGCAGCAAGTGGCCATTAAGTCTCAGAATAGTGAGCCAGTGGTGGTAGAATATTAGAATCAGGAAAAGTAACAGAAAGGGGGACTGTTTGGCTCCAAAAGCAAACTTTGCCAGCCTTAGGATTTTAAGATCATAGATGTTATGATCATTCTGTTAGCAGGATCTTGAAACTCACATGTTGAAACTCACATGTTCCAACTCCCATCTTGTGTTTGCCTTCATTACATCCCTCTCAGGCTGCTTGAGCAGGGCTTGGACAACCCCAGAGGTGGAAGATCCACTATTTCCAAAGTCTCCCTTAATCATTTTTGGACAACTCCCCACTAATTTATTTTTATTTATTTTATTTTATTTTTGATACTGGGGATTAAACTCAGGGGCGCTTTACCTCTGAGCTACATCCCCAGACCAATGTATTTTTAAATTTTAGAACAGGGTCTCACTAAGTTGCTGAGGCTGGCCTCAAACTTGAAATGCTCCTGCCTCAGCTTCTGGAGTTCCTGAGATTGTGGGCATGTACACTGTGTCTGGCTCCCACTGAATTTTTAAGTTCTTTTTTTTAATTTTCACTACTGGGGATCAAAACAGGGCCTTGGGCTGGGGATATAGCTCAGTTAGTAGTGTTTGCCTCACAAGCACAAGGCCCTGCGTTCAGTCCCAGCACCACAAAAAAGCAAAAACAAAAACAAAAAAACCAGGGCCTTGCACATGCTGGGGACGTACTCTACCATTAAACTATATCCCCAGGGATTCATGCATGCCAGGCACACACTCTACCATTGAGCAACATTCGCAGTCCTTTTAAGTAAAAATTTTATTTTGAGACTGGGTCTCAAGTTGCCAACGCTGTTCTCAAACTCTTGATCCTCCTGCTTCTACCTCCTAAATAGCTGGGATCACTGGACCTGGCAAAAAATAAAGTTCTTTTTTTTTCTTTTCCTTTTTAAATTTTTTAGTTATAGATGGACATAATACCTTTATTTATTTATATTTTTTATGTGGTGCCAAGGATTGATCCCAGTGCCTCATACATGCTAGGCAAGTGTTCTACCACTGAGCTGCAACTAAAGTTCTTTTACTGAAAAAACTGCACCTTTAGGTGCTCAGAAGGGCACCTGGTCCCCTTGGAGAGCAGGGGAGAACCCTGGCTGTGAGGCTGAGTCTGGGAGGCCAAGTTTTGCTCTCATTCTGAGTTAAGTTTCCTCACTTTTCTTGTGTGTATGTGCACATATGTGCTGTGCACTTCCATGTGTCCTTGTCTGACATCCAGACTGACTGTAGCATAGTGGTTTCTCCTTTCCGTGCTGACTGGATCCCTTAACAGAATCTACTTTACCAGTGATAGCAAAGATCACTGAAACACACAGCCATTTTATATGTGGGCTGTAAGCTGTGGCTTTCCCAAGGTCACAGAGCTTGCTGGCCATCAGAGTTTGGGTCTGATTTAACATCCAAATGTGTGACTGAGACAGAGGCCGTCTGTCATCATCTAGTCATATATGCCAGCAAGCACTCTACCACTGATCACACCCCAGTCCTTGTCATCCTTATCTTTATTCTGTACCTTCAGTATGATTTCAATTATGTAAAAATTCTTGGAGTAGCAGACTTTAGAATTTGAGAAAAGAATGATAATTTTTTTTTCTTTCTCTTTTTCTTTTTTGGTGGGGGGTGTGCCAGGGATTGAACTCAGCAGAGGTTAACAACTGAGCCATATCCCCAGATTGTTTTTTGTTTGTTTTGTTTTTTTATTTTGAGTTGCTTTGGGCCTCGCTAACTTGCTGAGGCTGGCTTTGGACTTGTGATCCTCCTGCCTCAGCCTTCAGAGTCACTGGGATAACAGGTGTGGCCAACACTCCCAGCAAAAAGGATAACTTTCTGTATGAAGAAAAAGAAAAAACTGCATCTCTTCATCACTCCGCTCATAATTTCCCTCTGGTCTTCTCTGTGATGTGCTATTTGAAGATAGTTCACTCTTCAATAGGGTGATCAAATCATGCTTTTAAATACAGTAATCATGTCCAGTTACTTCAAACTTTCACGTCAAATCTTCCAGTCCCCTCTCCAAATGGGACATTTTCCTCAGAACATTCCTGGCCTGTGTAGTTTTCACAGGACAAAAATCATCTATATAAGCTTTAAGAGCATGTGGAGTCAGAGTGTGGGGTTGCATGCCTATAATCCCCACAATTTAGGAGGCCGAAGCAGAAGGATCTCAGTTTCAGCCCAGCCTCAACAACCTAGCGAGACTCTGTCTCAAAATAAAAAAATAAAAAGGGCTGGAGATATAGCTCAGAGGTAATGTGCTCTTGAGTTCAATAGAAGAAGAAGGAGGAGAATGACATGTGGGATCCTTCTGAGAAACTGGAGACACTATCAGATGTGCTGGGTGTGATTTTTAGACAATGACAGAGTAAGAAGAGATGTTCCTAGGGAAGCAAGCTGGTTTGGCTCTTTGCTAATAATTCTATACTGATTAATACTGTTAGCTCACACTTAGGTGACAGGCACTATTCTAAGTGCTTTGTGTGTATCACCTCATTTCACCTTCTCAAAGACCCTCTATAGCTCAGTGGCAGAGCACTTGCCTAGCACATATGAGGCACTGGGTTAGATCCTTAGCACCACATAAAAATAAACAAAGGCATGCTGTCCATCTATAACTACAAAAAATTTTTTAAAAGACCCTATGAAATAGGTACTCTTATTCCCTTTTTTTTTCCAGTACTGAGATTGAACCTAGGGACACTCTATCACTGAGCCACATCCCCAACTCTTTATTTTATTATTATTATTATTTTTTTTTTGGAATCAGGGATTGAACTCAGGGGCACTTGACCTCTGAGCCACAACCCCAGCCCTATTATTTTTTAATTTAGAGACAGGGTCTCACTGAGTTGCTTAGGGCCTCACTAAGTTGCTGAGGCTGGCTTTGAACTCACGATCCTCCTGACTCAGCCTCCCAAGTCACTTGGATTACAGGTGGGCACCACCACACCCGGCTATCCTTCAGGGTTTTGATCTCTGCTAATTTGATAGTGAACAACAGAATGTCCTTTCCTTACATGCAAAATTCACCTTACATTAGAATGGGACATCAGCCAGGATATATCCTCTTCTTCCAGATAGATGGTCTCATGTCAAACATGATATTATTTGGCTTTTGGAATTTGAAATTGTGGTGGTGGAATGGGGCACTGAGCTGAGAATCAGTAGCTCAGGATATGCAGTCATAAACTTACACACAACTGTGGATGATTTCTTGACTGTAGATCATCAACACTGACCAGAGACCTCCAAATGCTGAAGGCTTATGCCCCAAGGAATACTCCCTCTGGGAGTTTTCAGCACTGTGACAGAAGGAACAAGCAAGTGCGTCCCTTGAGTCACATGTTAAATGGAAATGAATAAGTGAGTATTGGTTCCCTGCTTTTAATGTGTGAGGCTGTTGACTGGCAATGGTTACTATGCTTAGGTTTTCAACCAGCTCTATGGCCCTGACTAAAAATAAGCCACTGGTGTGAGACTAGCTGAGTCATTTTCATACATGAATATGTGGAGGAAAAAAGTGACAAAGGTCAGAGGAACTCTGTGGATTATTTCCCTTGTGACCAGACATCAGTCCTTGTTCCATATCAGACCCTCTCTTTGTTTTATTTCACATAAGCTGTATACCTTAAATAGAAAACATATAAAACATATTCGACAGCAAGTTATTGTGCTTCCATTTATTCATATCCTGTTTTCTGTTAATGGATTGACCTTGTCCTTAGACTTTTTATCTTATTTATTTACTTATTTTGCTTTTCTGAGGAGTGGAAGTTGATATTAACCTTTGTAACTTTACTGTTCATGGAGCGATTTCATATATGTGGTTTCTTCTGAGCAGTCAGCCATGCCTCTGGTCATGTGGCAACCTGAGTCCAGGTTTCTAGCTTCTCTTGAGGTAGTAAAGTCTTATTGGGACAGAGCCTGAATGAAATTATAAAGTAATTTTGCCTTAAGATAGTCTTTCATAGTTTTTGTTTGCTTGCTTGCTTGCTTCTGTTGTTTTGTGGTGCTGAGGATTGAATCCAGGGCCTTATGTGTGCCAAGCAAGCACTCTACCACCAGCCACACACCCAGCCCCTTGTGTCTCCCGGTCACCAGTACTGGGGATTGAACCCAGGGTCTCACACATATTAGGCTAGTGCTTAACCACTGAAACACCTGCCTGGACCTTTTAATTTTTTGAGACAGGGTCTCACAAAGTTGCTAAGGTCCGTGCTGATTTGCTCAGGCTGCCTTTGGGCCTCCTGACCCAACCTCCCAAGAAGCTAGGATTACAGGAATGCTCAGCCCTTTTTAAAGTCTGAAACCAGGATATCATTATGTTGCTCAGGCTGCCTTCCAACTTTCCATCCTCCTACCTCAGCCTCCCAAATTGCTGGGATTACAGGTGTGAACTACCTCACCTGGTCAGACATAACCTTATTATCCAGGAGTGACTGCATGAGACCTCAAGGAACTATTTCAATATTTGGTTTAGACTAAGTTTTCTTTTGAACTATGTCTTTTTGGTAAGGGCTCAGAAACTAGGCCAGGTTAGGTTTAGACTAAACAAATAAATTATATATTCTGCTTATCTGAATGGTGATCTGAGTTAACCTTCAAACCAATCATCTACCTAGACTATCTTCCACTTGGCAAAATCCTGCAGGAGGCCTTCATCTCAACACCCTCCCAACAGAGTCATCTGTGCTTTCCACTTCACCATCAATGTACTTTGTACCTGCTTATACTGGTGCACTTTCATGCCAATATCCACTTGTGCTTCCAAACCTGCCTCCTTTACTAGACTCCTTGTCTTGGAGACAAGGACTGTGCCAGATTCATCTTGACCTTGGGACTCCCACTTTCATCTTGGGTCTAGCACAACTCAGTCTTAACAGGCAGCAAATGCTGACTGAACTGCACTGCATTTTCAAAGATGGTGGATTTCAGGGGTGTTTTGGGTCACTAATACCTTTTCCCTAAGTCATACACAAAAAATTGGTGTTTAGTAAAATTAGATAGTTTCTTCTCACTTCCATTCCTTTTTAAGTAATGTGTCAAAATAAATTTATTGACTAAAATGGATCTGAACATCATTTCCAAAGAAGTCTATTTTAAAAACCTGTTTGGGGGGAGTAGGCCCTGGTGGCATTCACCTGTAATCCCAACAACTAGGGAGGCTGAGGCACAAATTTGAGGCCAGCCTCAGCAATTTAGTGAGACCCCCTGCAATTTCGCAAGACCATGTCTCAGAATAAAATATGAAAAGTGTTGGGGATGTAGCTCAGTAATAAAGCACCCCTGGGTTCAATTCCTAGTACAAAAAAAAAAGAAAGAAAAGAAAGAGAGAGAGAGAGAAAGGGAGGGAGGGAGGAAGGAAGGAAGAAAGGAAGAAGGAAGGAGGAAGGGAGGGAAGGGGAAGGGGAAGGGGGAGAAACTACTTGGGGCTGGGGATATAGCTCAGTGGTAGAGTGCTTGCCTGTCATGTGTGAAGCCCACGAATCTCCAGAAGCAGCAACAGCACCACCAACACTATCACCACAACAAAGACTTTCATAGGAAAAACTGAGAACTCAGAATAATGCTCTGGCACTCTTCGAGAGCCTGGAATTCCATAGCTAGACTGCCTCACCAGCAATGAATCATTTGTCTTGTCACATTGCCATAACAAGGGCCTTGAGACCCCAGAACCCCATCTTCTCATCCTCTTTCAGTGAGTTTCTCTCCCCAGGTGGGAAAATTTAAGTGTGAAATTAGAGAAATGAATTCATATAGAAATAACTGTAACAAACCAGGTGTAGTGGTGCACACCTTGGGGAGGAGAATGCAAATTTAAGGTCAGATTGGGCAATTCGGCAAGACCCTCAGCAATTTAGCAAGACCCTGTCTCAAAATAAAAAATTAAAAGCTCTGTGGTAGGTAGAGTACCCCCCCCCAAACCCCGTTCAATCCCCAACAACACACACACACAAACTAAAAGTTCCAGAGAGCTGGATAAACAACAGGACTAGTAATTTCACCCTCCCAGTGATTACAGTTATTGTGTTTAGGAAGAAACTCCTCCCTTCCTGCCCTCATCAAGTCCTCCCTCCTACTGCCCCCATTACTGTCCTCACTATTTTTGCAAGGCCAAGGAATCTCTTGAAACAGAATTTCCTTCCCTTTAGCATTCAAAAGAAAACACTCTAAGGTCTACAATGTGACCTGTTTTTTCCTTGATAAGTTTCAGTCTTTAATAATCTCGGTCTTTGGGTTTAGAGGTGGGTGCTAAGGAGACTCAATTTTAAGGCCAATCTCCTGTCACTCCCACCTAGAGAATCAGGATTTTTAGAATGGCAGGAAGCCTTGGCAGATTCTCTAACAAACTCCTGCACTATAAAGGTAAGAAATTAAGGCCCACAGTCCTCATTGCAGTTACAGGTGCCTAGTAGGTACACAGTAACTATTTACTTTTTTGTTCCTGGTCTAAGTTGTTCAAATTGGCAGTCCATACAAGAATACAAGGTTCACAATTTCAAAACCATTTTCTTTGAACTCTATCACATGAAGTTTTGTGTTTCTGCTGACTCTACTTTGAAGACATTACTGCCACAAATTGTATTTGTTTGTTTAGGTACTTACTGCACTGCTAGGGATTGAACCCAAGGCCTCATGCAAGCTAGGCAAGTGCTCTACCACTGAGCTACATTTCCAGCTCCCTTTTTAAATTACTTTATTTAAGATAAATTTACATACTATAGAGTTCACCCATTTAAAGTATAATTTTTAATGCCTTTTAGTATATTGACAGAGTTGTATATTCACTGCTTCAATCAATTTTCAAACATTTTCATTACCCCAGAAAGAAATCTGATTCCCACTAGCAGTTATTCCCATTTCCCTTCATCTCTCTTGCCCCCCAGTTCTCAGCAACCATTAATTTTCTTTTTCTTTCAAGGTTGTTTTTTGTTTTTTTTGTTTTTGTACCAGGGATTGAGCCTAGGGACATTTAACCACTGAGACACATCCCCAGCCCTTTTTAATATGAGACAGGGTCTCCTCAAGTTGCTTAGGGCCTCACTAAATCACTGAGGCTGGTTTTGAATTTGCAATCCTTCTGCCTCAACCTCCTTATTCTCTGGGTTTGCAGGAATGAACCACTGCACCCAGCTCAGGTTTTTTGTTTTGTTTTGTTTTTAATTAGAGGTTTATAGTTACACATACTAGTTGGATTCATCTTGACAAATTCATACCTGCATGGGATTCAATTTCAGTTCATGATCTCCCTGCCTTTGCCCCTTTAGCCTCCCCAACCACTTATTTTCTGTCTCTATAGGTTTGTCTATTCTGAACATTTCATATAAATGGAACCATACAATGTGATCTTTTGTGACTAGCTTTTTTCACTTAGCAAAATGCCTTGAAGTTTCATCCATGTTATCATATGTACTTTTTTATTGAATAATATTCCATTATATACATATACCACATATTTATCTATTTGCCAGTTGATGGCTATTTAGCTGAATTAAATCAATTTATAGGTCTGGGGGTCAAACATAGGGCCTTACACATACTAGTGCTAATTCTATCACTGAGCTATATATTCTCAATGCCGAATTTAATTTTAAGCCATTAAATGTGATTGCTAACTACCAGAAGCCTAAAATTGACATACAGATCTCATACCTATGTTGAACTCATACCTAAAGAAGCACACTTATTATGAAGACTTAATTACAACTCAATGACCAAAAATCAACATACATTTTTTTTCTCTAAATTCTCTGATGTGCACGATGATAATATTGAGGAAAGACAAAGCAGATACTTGCCATAAGTTTTCCTGCTCTTCTGACTCCTAGGAAAGTAGAGGCACCTATATAGACAGATTGCCTGAGTGAAAGCCCTCAGGAAGGGAAAATTAAAAGAAACGCAGAGCAAGACTTCTTCTGGCTTTCAAGTAAGAGGGCAATTCCTGATATGGTGGACCACTCCTGTAATCCCAGTGACTGGGGAGGCTGAGGAGCAGGAGAGCAAGTTCCACACTAGCCTGGGGCAACTTAGTGGGACCCTGTCTTTAAAAATAAAAAGGATTGGGGATGTAGCTTAGTAGTAGATTTCCCCTGGGTTCAGTCCCCAGAACCCCAAACCAAACCAAACAGAAAAAAGAAAGTGAAAGAGAGATTGAAACAGGACATTGGGGATCACACCCAGTCAACTGGTTGGCATGCCTATATCCTAAACATATAAGGACAAGGGTGAGAAAAACAGCACAGGTGCAAATTCAGTAGTTAAGACTTAAAATTTTCATCTTTGTCCTTCTGAGCTGATAATTGGCTCTCGCCCAACCTCCATACTGTTTGTATTGGCTTCCAGGAGGGTTAAGGATGGGAAGACTTGCAAGGTGCGGAGGCTCGGGAGGCTGACACAGGAGAATCACGAGTTCAAAGCCAGTCTCAGCAAAAGAGAGGCGCTAAGCAACTCAGGGAGACCCTGTCTCTAAATAAAATGCAAAATAGGGCTGGGGATGTGGCTCAGTGATCGAGTGACCCCTCAGTTTAGCCGGGCTCGGTGGCTTACACATGTAATCCCACTGGAGGCAGCAGAGGCAGGAGGATCGCAAACAATGCCAGCCTCAGCAAGTTAGAGAGACCCTGTCTCAAAACAAAAAAAAATAATAAAAAGGGCTGGGGATGTGCTCAGTGGTTAAGCTCTCCTGAGTCAGGATATTTATGATCCCAGGAAATATCTGATTCCCTCACGAATACCTTGTTTACCCAAGTCCTTCCTTTCCTCCTAGTCTTGGATAAGTTGGGGGCCAGAGAACTCCTGAGTCACCTGTGGCAGAAAAAGGGCCTTTGGGAGTGTCTTCCGCCCCATTTGCGGACGCCAGAAGAGAACACAGGGAAGGGTCCTTGACTCAGCCCGCCCTAGGCTTGGGTGTTGTGTCATTCCCCACACGTGACGCTCTCCCAGGCGGCGGCGACCTCACATATCATGAGACTTATTCATCCCACTGACTCCACCCCTTTCCTCCCCTACTTCTCAACCTCCTACTTATCCGCTCCGCACCCCCACTGCCCCCACCACTTCTAGACCGGGAAAGGGAGGGTGGTTGGAGGCCTAGAATTTCCTCTCCCTAAGTTGGCCAGGGCAGAGAAACCGTTTGGGAAAACGCAAGATGTGGGGTTTCAGTTTTCCCTTCTCCAGAATGCTTTGCACTTCCTGTTGTAGGTTATTTTTACTCTTCCCTAACCCAAACAGTACTACTCTACTTGAGAGCACATTATCACTTAGGTAGATTTTCTGTCAGTGTTGTTCCCCTCCCCGTCTGTTTTCCATTTTTCTGGGTCCGGAATTCTCAATCAGAACTAGTTTGAGTCCCGGCTCAGCCTTTTTCCTCTTCTAGCTACGTGACCTTGAGTGAACCACCACTTTTCTGGGCCTGCTCTCTTTGACTGCGAAAAGGAGGCCAAACATCTCAAGCAGCACGCCGGTTGTGATGAATAAATGCGAAAGCGCCTGTGAACTGTGAAAAAGCAATAGAAATGTTAGCTACGTTAGTCCCGGTGGGCTAGCCACTCTTCCAGAACCCCTCCCTTTCCTTCGGGATGGCCTTGCAAACCCAGCAACAGCTCGCAACCTTTCCCGTTGGCGTCTTGCCTGTCGCGCGGCGCGGGGTGTTGACGCCACCGTTTTCCTCCATCGGCGCACGCTGACGCATGGCCCCGCCCCCGGCTGCGCCTGGCCTCCCGCGGGGCCCCGCCCACCGGGCAGACGCGGCGCCGGCCCCGCCCCGCGGGTGACGCGTAGCGCGCGCGGCCGGGCCGCCCCGGCAGTTGGTGCTGCGGCGGTTGGGGTGAGTGCGCTCACCCCACCCCTCCCCACCTCCGGCTCCGGCCCCCACCTCGCCTGGCCCAGCCCTAGCCCCAGCCGGGCCCGTCCCGTGCGGGCCCGTGCCGTCCCTCAGCCGGCGACGCCCCGGGCCGCCCGCCTGCCCACCACCATGGAGCTGGAGGACGGTGTGGTGTACCAGGAGGAGCCCGGCGGCTCCGGGGCCGTGATGTCGGAGCGGGTGTCCGGCCTGGCCGGCTCCATCTACCGCGAGTTCGAGCGGCTCATCGGGCGCTACGACGAGGAGGTGGTCAAGGAGCTGATGCCACTGGTGGTGGCCGTGCTGGAGAACCTGGACTCGGTGTTCGCGCAGGACCAGGAACACCAGGTGGAGCTGGAGCTGCTGCGGGACGACAACGAGCAGCTCATCACCCAGTACGAGCGGGAGAAGGCGCTGCGCAAGCACGCCGAGGAGGTGAGGGCCAGCGGGCTGCGAGGGTGCGGGGCCGGGGGTCGCGGCCGGGCAGGGGACGCGAGGCGCGCCGGGCCTCCGGGAGGACGGGCCTGAGGAGAGGCCTCCGGCGCCGAGCCCAGACGCCTTGCGGGCCCCCGAGGTTCTCGCCGGTGTTGGAAACCGAGGCAAGGCTAGTGAGTGTTCAGGAAAGGAGTGAGGTGGAAGGCAGGGCCCGGGGAGGAAGCGACAGCCTGGCATGAGGGCTCCTGGGGTTGGCAAGGGCGGAGTCTTTAGGGTGTCGGGTTGCTCCTCGGTGTTTAGGGAAGTTTCCGACCACCACAGGATGGTCGGACGGCGGTTCAAACTTTTACCATTGGGGAGGGGGGTTACTTCTGTCTTGGATAAGTAACTTCCGCTGGTTCCAGTACCTTTCCAGGGGGTTGTTGCTGCTTTGGGAAGTTAGAGATCTCCCTCTTTCGGTCAGTTGTTTCTTGACATTTTAATCCTTTTGAGAAAGATCTTATTTTATGTCCTATGTGATATTCTTAACACTTGTCAACACTTAAATGTTGTATAGCAATGCTCAATTAATACACAGTGTGCGCTGTTGTATTTTATTGGTACCCCACACGAAAGCATTCCTTTGTGTCAGGTGGTAACCTTGGACAGTTCCCTTCAAAAGCTCTGTTTATTTATAAGAGGGCTGGGGGGCGGGGTTGAGGAAATGTGGGTGACTGTTGGCAACACTTTTCCTGTCTTGACTTTGCTTCTCAAACTGCACTTTACAGGTGCACTTGGCCAGCTGTTAACTGGAGCACCTGAGTAGTGACCTCGGTGCTTTCACCTGGAATCTGTGAACGTTTTGGAGCTCTGAGGTGCAAATGATATGTCCTTGGCTTCCTTAGAGAGTCAAAGATTTTAGCTTTCAGGCTGTGTTGGCATTATTTCTGTGGAACTTTTATCTAAAGCAGGCAGTGTCTTAATCGTCTTTGTTTCCCCAAGCATCTACCATAAGTGACTAAATAAGTGGTGACTGAAAGAGGCTGAATAGTTATTGAAGGAACCATGTGTTATTTTTCAGAAATATCTGAAAGTTTTTAGGATGTGAGATTTGTTCAGTAGCTCCTTTCCTAATATTAAACAGGGAAACCGTTTAAACTTTTTGTTTTGTTTCATCACATATATCTTTGCACCCAGTTGTTTTAGCTTGATTGTAGTGACAACTTTTAGTTACAATTTTGAGATCCAGTTGTCTCAAAGGAATGTTATTGAATTTGCCAAACAATTGGCTTTATTTCAAGAATATTTCTAAGTATATAGGAAGGGAAGGATTTAAAGAACAAATGACAGTGGGATCACAATTTCCACTAGTTTCTTAGCACTGTTTATAGAATAGAGGTTAAGTACTCTTTCTGAGCTGGCTTGCCACGTCTTCATGCTCATACAGGCCTGTGCCAGTGTGTGGATTGTATGTGGAAGAGACTTTGGAATTAACCACATGTCCACACAGGTGAGGAGCAGACTCAGCATGATCTATCAGGCCCAGCATCATTTGTCACCTCTGGTAAAAGAAGTACTCCCTCCAGCCTTAAACTCCTGTCAGTTCATGTAAACATGGGCAAAATGCCAAGGTCACATGTGCCAGGAAAACTGTGCCACAGGTTGCAGAATCAGAAAATAAAATTGACCAGCTGGTAGGCTTTGGGTTTTATATTAATTTCTTAAGGAAACAATTTTTTAAAAAAATTCCTTTTGGTATCAGGAGATTGAACCCAGGGACACTTTACCACTGAACTACATCCTAGTCCTTTTATTTATTTTATTTTTTGGGGGGCTACCAGAGATTAAACTCAGGGGCACTCAACCACTGAGCCACATTCCCAGCCCTATTTTATTTAGAGACAGGGTCTCAATGAGTTGCTTAGCGCCTCTCTTTTGCTGAGGTTGGTTTGAGGCTTCTGCCTCAGACTCTCCAGCTGCTGGGGTTACAGGTGTGCACCACCACACCTGGCTCCTTTTTATTTTTTATTTTGAGACAGGGTCTTGTTAAGTTGCTGAGGCTGACCTGGAACTTGTGATTCTTCTGCCTCAGCCTCCTGAGTCTCTGGGATTAAAGGCATGCATCAACCCAGCTTAAGTAAACAACTTTTTAAAAGTAGGTTGTTCTATGACCTCCTTTGTAGTTTATACTTTTTCAGTCACATCTGTAAAATCCCCATAATGAAACCTTTGGGCAAAGGATCATGACCAGAGAACATTGATGAAATGTTAGATGAGACAACTCCTAGACCACAAACATAAAACCATTTCATTTCAGTCTTCATCTAACATCATAAAACTCAAAACGAATTTTGCCTTATGCCTAGAAATTCAATCTCTTAGGCCAATATGCAGAGTGAATTTTGTTTAATTTCCTGGTTTTCTCCTTTAACATGAAGACAGTCTGTTATAGCAAAAAGTGCCTCAGGGTATTTACAGCAAAGGTAATTTGAAGGCATAGAAATTGTCCATCAAGAATGTAAATTCTGAGCACCTTTGTGCAAATTTAGGAGAGTATGTAAATGGTAAGAATGTTTTAGGAGCCTGTGAGGTGCAATAATCACTTGCTTGCAGAAATTGTCGACAGAGTCAGAAGTTTAATTTTTATTATAATGATAGGACTTAAGTACACTGTTTTTCTTTGTTTTTGTTTGAATTATTTTTTTTGTGTGTGTGTGTGGTTGCTGTTTTAGTGATTCTTAAAAACACAGGAGTTGGGTTAGGGGATGTAGCTTTGTGGCAGAGTGCATAGTAGGCCCTCTGGGTTTGAGCAAAGCATTACAAAAAACAAAACCAAAAATAACGCAAACACCTAAAGGAGGACTGATTTTTAGATAGATTTGGACTAATTTCAAATGTTTATCAAGTAATTGGCCATATTTTCTCCCACTACTTTCCCCTTTGGGCTCCCTGACACATCTTTCCATTCCTTATTCAAGCTCTGTCATATACCTTTACCCATACAGTTCCGGTGCCCCAGAATTCTTTCCTCAGAGCTTCACCTAGAATGTTATTACATCTTTACTTATTCACTGAAATCTTAAGACTTAGAAAGCTTGAAGTACATTCTAGTGCTTTGCTGATTTCTGTATTACCTACATTATTTCATACATAATACTAATACATTTAAAAACATAACTTCATTTTTTCAAAATGTCATTGTTCTTGCTGAATCATTTGAACTAGCTTCACACTGACTCTACTCAGAGTAGATATGCCCCTGCCTGCCCCTAGTTTATCCTTATTTTCTGGTACTTTCTGAAATGAACAATCTCAGTTTTGAAGGGGTGTGTGTGTGTGTGTGTGTGTGTGTATGTATGTATGCTTGTTAC
>JAJEJO010003974.1:260324-279542 GCA_020662805.1 Glaucomys volans | reverse complement strand
TATTTTATTTAGAGACAGGGTCTCAATGAGTTGCTTAGGGCCTCATTGTTGCTGAGGCTGGCTTTGACTTCGCGATCCTCCTGCCTCAGCTTCCCAAGTGCTGGGATTACCTGTGTGCGCCACTGCGCCCGGCTTATTCTTTCTTAACCTGAAGAGATCTATGGTTGTAAATATTAAGGGAGATGCCATTATATGCCATTCACATTTTGACTTAGTTAAAATCACTGAAGAGTATATCAAATTGGGTGTATGGTACCTAACTGGACCCAGGACTTCTAGTCAGAAGATAGATTTATAGAGGACAATTCATGAGATTGTAGTGTGTGCTATAGGTCATTCATTCAGTTATGTGTTGAAGAGACTAGGAGGTTCTAAGTTCAGTGGTGCATGCTTGTAATCCCAGCAACTCAGCAAGCTGAGGCACAAGTTCAAAGCCAGCCTCAGCAACTTAGCCAGACCCGGTGTCAAAATAAGAAATAAAAAGGACTGGGAATGTAGCCCAGTGGTAAAGTGCTTCTGGATTCAGTCTTCGGCGCCTACGTACACATATATGCAAAGACTAGGAGCTTCCTCCTTCCTGGAATCCTCAGTTTACCTTTAACTACAGTCTGCATACTTCAAACCTAAGGTTTGCAGGAAAACTGGTATTAGAACCTAGCCAGTTGTGTTTTTTTATTCTGTTGACTAATGGCTGAGTTATTTTGAAACTACCTTTCTTGCTTTGCTCAGCACTCATAATGAATACAGCTGTTACCAAAATAAATAATTAGGCTGAGGTCAGAAATATCCAACATAGACCCAGTTTAATAATTTATGTAAAATATGTATTTAAAAAGCTGATATTTACAATTATGTTTACAAATTCTATTTTATGTTTTGAAATCTTGGCCAGTGATATTTAATTATTGGTTTGAAAATAGCACTGTTTTCTGTTTAATTTCCTGTTTTACACCTCTAGGCAAGTGTTCTACCACTGAGCTACATTCCCCATCCCTTTTTATTGTATTTTGAGACAGGGTCTCTCTAAGTTGCCCAGACTGGGTTTGAACTTACTATTCTCCTGCTTCAGTCTCCCAAGTAGCTAGAATTATAGGTATGCATCACCACACCCAGCCCCCTCTGCTTTATGTTAGGAAAAATTTG
Organism: Glaucomys volans; assembly: GCA_020662805.1. NCBI lineage: Eukaryota > Metazoa > Chordata > Mammalia > Rodentia > Sciuridae > Glaucomys > Glaucomys volans. The sequence continues at coordinate 278,399 of JAJEJO010003974.1, read as the reverse complement.
AAACATACAGAAAAATTAAAGGTACACTGATCAACGGGACACAGTGGTACATGTTTGTAATCCCAGATTATTAGGGAGACTCTAAGGAATTTAGTAAGATCCTGTCTTAAAATAAAAATTAAAAAGGGTTGAGGATATAGCTCAATGGTAAAGCAACCCTGGGTTCCAAACAATTATAGATTTCATTGATTCCATGTAGGAAATAAACAGTGATGGGATAATGGGATGAAGAATAGAGAGGCAGGCACTTTAGATGGAACAAAGAAGTTTATAAAAGGTCGAGTTGCCCGTGTAGCAAATAATTCATCTTACAGAATAATTATTTAGATTTGAACATTTCTCTTTATTTTAAAAAATTCAGAAAAGTACATAACTCTTATAAATGCATTTCTTCCTCTTTTGATCTTATTCCTTCTCATACTTGGCAATGTGTAACTCTTTTGTCCACTCCTGCCGTTGAAAAACATCATCACCACCACCACCATCATCATCATCACCATGGTGCTTGGGATCAAACCCAGGGCCTTACATATGCCAGGCAAGGGTTCTCCCTTTGAGTTGCATCCCCAACCCAGAGAAACATTGCTTTTTTGTGTGTAGAGGGGTACTGGGGATTGAACCCAGTGGTGCTTAACCACTTCGCCACATCCCAAGCCTTTTTAAATATTTTATGTAGAGACAGGGTCTCATGAGTTGCTTAGGGCCTTTCTAAGTTGTTGAGGTTGGCTTTGTACTTGTGATCCTCCTGCCTCAGCCTCCTGAGCTGCCTGCATATGCCTTCTCCTGGTGAGTTGTGTGATTTTGAAATCTCTTGGTTTTCCTTTTACCTATTTGACCACTCTTAAATTTCCCTTCATGTTGTTTTTTCCCCCCACTTGGCATTTCTAAGGTCCTCTTTAGTTTTCCTTCTGCATACTGCCTAGCAGATATTTTCCATTCCCATAAGTTCATTTACCATTGGTCGATTATCTCAAAATATATATCTCATCCACTTAACAGACACTTATATTAAGCATCAACTGTGTGCCCATTGGGGATGCACATGTGAATAAAAAGGACAAGGTCCTTCCCTTATGCAACTGACTGCTTATTAAGAATCTTAAGCTCAGATCTTTTCTCTTGTGTTGTGGATCCAAATTACATTAGTTTTTGGACATACATTTCTTCCAGCATGACCAAAACTGAACTTGTGCTGGATGCGGTGCTACATGCCTATAATCCCAGTGGCTCAGGAGGCTGAGGCAGAAGGATCATGAGTTCAAAGTCAGTCTCAGCAATTTAGCAAGACCCTAAACAACTCAGTGAGATCCTGTCTCTAAATAAAATATTTAAAAAGGCTGGTGATTAAGACCCCCCTGGGTTCAATCCCTGGTACCAAAACAAAACAAAACTGAACTTGTCTCCCAAGACTGCTTGTCCTTTTGTTTTACCATCTACCTGCCCAGAAATCTGGTCACCATCTTTAACTCTACTCTCTCCCTCACCTTCTCTCCCTACTTTCTTTTTTTCTTCCTCTTCCTCCTCCTCCCCCCTCCTCTCTTCCTTCCCTTCTCCCTCCTCTTCCTCCTCCTTTTCTTCTTTCATTGTCATTGTCTTTTTATCTTTTTTGAAATGTGGTCTGGCGACATTGCCCAAGCTGGTCTTGACAAACTCATGAACTCAAGCAATCCTCCTGTTTTGGCCTCTGAAAAAGCTGGGACTACAGGATTGCTGCTTTACTTTTTTTTTTTTTTTTTTTTTTTTTGGACTGGTGATTGAACTCAGGGGTACTTGACCACTGAGCCACATCCCCAGACCTATTTTGTATTTTATTTAAAGGCAGGGTCTCACTGAGTTGCTTAGGGCCTCGCAAAGTTGTTGAGGTTGGCTTTGAACTCGCGATCCTCCTGCTTCAGCCTCCCAAGTCGCTGGGATTACTGGCGTGAGCCACAGTGCCCAGCTGCTTTACTTTTTTTGTTTCCAACTTTTAACTATTTCTGGAGTCTCTTTAATTCTTTGTAAGAATTAAATTCTACCATTCTGGTGCAAGCCACCAACATCTCTCACCTCATACAAACTCCACAGAGCTGGAAGTTTGTGTCATTTGCTATTATATCCCAGTAACTGGCACATAGGAAGTTCTGCGTAAATATTTCTGAATAAATGACTGAATTTTCTGGTATTGCCAATGTTTCCAAAATGGAAATCTCATCAGATAATTTCCATACTTAAAAAAGCTCTTAATGGCTCTAAATTCTTGAAATGACCTAAGTTCCCTATATATAAGACCCTAGGATTGAGCTGCCCTTTATCTTGTCTCTGAGCCATTCTGAACACTTTGAGTTTGTTTCAGAAAATGTATTTTCTCCAGATCTTAATAAAAACTGTCTCTTTGCTTAGCACACTTTTGCTCTCTGTTGCCTAATTGTATTCATCTAGATTTAAATTCTGGAACAGAATTATGGACACCCAGGTATGAATTATACACGTCTCATATCCTTCCACAGAATACTGTTCTTCCCTTCTCTTAACATTTTTGGTATTGTATCAAACTAAACTATTGCTTTTCTATTTTTGCTGTGGTAGAGATTGAACCATGCCCTCACACATAAGCAAGCATTCACTGTACCACTGAAGCTACATCACCATTTCAAACATATTGCTTTATTTCCCCAGCAAACTACTGGCATGCAGTAGATGCTTAATAGATGTTTGCTGGTTGGATGGATGAATAAGCTAAAGGTCAGATTGTCATGGCTAACCATTTAAAGTTCTCTTTGTGCATTCAAATTATTGTCCTTACTGTTGGTGCCAGGTATACTAAAATTTGCAAAAAGTTCTTCAGTAAGTTCTTTGACTTTTGCATATACAGAAAAACTGTGACTTCTCCTGAATATAGTTATTTCAGACATTTTCCCTACATTGTCCTAATCTAGAAATATTTATGCATTTAAAAATTTTTAAGATTGAACTCATTCCAGGGGCTGGGGTTGTCGCTCTAGTAGTGGAGTGCTTGCCTCACATATGTGAGGCACTGGGTTCGATCCTCAGAACCACATAAAAATAAATAAATAAAATAAAGATATTGTTTCCATCTACAACTAAACAAGATGTTTTTTAAATCACTCTGGGGAAAAAAATGACTGGAATTACTATCAGAAATATTTCAGGAATTCTACATTTGCAAAGGTTGTTCTAGGTAATTTTTTTTTTTTTTGTACTAGGGATTGAACCCAGAGGCACTTAACCACTGAGTCACATCTCTAGCCCTTTTTATATTTTATTTTGAGACAGGGTGTCACCAAGTTGCTGAGGGCCTCTCTAACTTGCTGAGGCTGGCCTTGAATTTGAGATCCACCTGCCTCAGCCTCCCACATTACAGGCATGTTCCCCATGTCTGGCCCATTATTTTAAATTTAATAGTGGCTCTCTGTTGTGTTTTAAAATCACTTTAGTCACAAATATTTGTTTCTGAGTTACTGAGTGAAAAATATGTTTGGTCTATGTGAATTTCTCACACAAATGAAGATTAAATACCAAAATATAATTTTAACTATTTGTTTAGAATATGTTAGACACCCCTCTGCCCCCATGCTGGGGATTTGAACCTAAAGGTGCTCTACCACGGAGTTATATCTCCAGCCCTTCTTAAAACATTTATCTTTTTTATTTTTAGACTTTTTCAGGCTTTGATTGTGTGGTAAATTAATTCCTGCTTGATAACTTCAGTGATAGGCTACCAAGTTTCTCTTCTTTCTGGTGTTTTTGGGTAAGACAGTAGGAAACAAATTCCCAGTTTGCTGTAGTGATTGATCATAGGGACTAATAAGGAATACAAAATAGACCTGACATATAAGGAGAATAGTAAAGCAAATCTTGAATTAATGTTTATGTTTGACTATATTTACACAATTATAGATGATATTTTTTGGGTTGTAAGTAAAGTTCTTCCATGGTGCTTGTTTGACTATTTCATTTAATGGTTTTGTTAGTTTTATTTAGTTTTCCTGTTTATAGACAAAATATATGTTCATTAAAGAAACAAACAGCAAAAAAAAAAAAAAAAAAAAAGAAAAAATTAAAAAATTTTTTATAATCCCTTTTTTAAAAAAAAACACATTTTATATATTTTGATATTTTTTTTTTTTTTTTTTTTTTTTTGTACTGGGAATTGAACCTAGGGGCACTCCACCACTGAGCCACATCCCCAGCCCTATTTTGTATTTTATTTAGAGACGGGGGTCTCACTGAGTTGCTTAGGGCCTCGCTAAGTTGCTGAGGCTGGCTTTGAACTCACAATCCTCCTGCCTCAGCCTCCCAAGTACTGGGATTACAGGCATGCGCCACTGCGCCCGACTGATGTACATTTTTATATATATATTATATTAATTATATTATATTATATTATATATCTATTTTTTGAATTGAATGGTCTCATACTGTATTTTATATTTTTTGTTGTTGTTGTTACTAGGAGTTAAACTCAGGACCTCACACGTTCTAGGCAAGCATTCTACCATTGAGCTACATCCCCAGGCCCCTTTTTTAAAGCTTTTCTGTTTCAGAAAAGCTTTAAAAGTCAGGAAGGGTGTAATCGCAGCTACTTGGGAGGCTGAGGCAGGAGGATCAAAAGTTTGAGACCAGCTTGGGCAATTTAGTGAGACCCCCTCTCAAAATAGAAAATAAAAAGGGTTAGGGATGTAGCTCAGTGGTAGAATATCCCTGGGTTTATTAAAAACTTTGGAGCCGGGCACCGTGGCGCACGCCTGTAATCCAAGCGACTTGGGAGGCTGAGTCAGGAGGATCAAGAGTTCAAAGCCAGCCTCAGCAACTTAGCGAGGCCCTAAACAACTCAGCGAGACCCTGTCTCTAAATAGAATATAAAATAGGGCTGGGGATGTGGCTCAGTGGCCGAGTGTCCCTGAGTTCAATCCCTGGTTCCAAAAATAAAAAATAAAAAATAAAAACTTTGAAGTTTTATTTTGAGATAGGAGCTTGCTAAATTGTCAGAGTTGTCCTTGAACTTGCAATCTTCCTGCCTCAGCCTCCCAAGCAGCTGGGATTATAGGTGTTTGCCACCACACCTGATTTGATGTTCTTTTTAACTCATAAACTGTCTGGAACATCTTTCTTTCTTTGTAAAAGGCACTTGGAAGATAATCATTCCCAGGCAGAGGGTAGTTAGGCATAGATTTGAGGTCTCAAGGCAGTTTAGAATTTAGGACCTGGCCTGAGTTCAGCCCCTCCTCCCCACTTCTCATTATGCTAGGAGAGACCCTCCCCCCCCCCAAAAAAAAAAAAAAACACCTGAAGAATGCTTCCAAAATGCTTTTTTTTTTCCTTTTGGTGGCTGGGAATTGAGCCCAAGGGTGCTCTACCTCTAAGCTATTTTTATTTTGAAATAGGATCATGCTAATTTGCCCATGCTGACTTCCAACTTGAGATCCTTCTGCCTCAGCCTCCTAAATTGGGATTATAGGTATGTGTCACCATGCCTAGCCCTATGTACTGTTGCCTCTCACTTTTTGTTTTCCTCAGGGTGGAGGGCGAACCCAGAGCCTTGCATGTGCTAGGTAATCACGCTGCCATTGAACTAAATCACCAACCCCCCAAATAGGTAGTAATTTAGACATTCCTATCCTCTCAGGCTTATGAGACTTTGGGTGGAAGAAGTGCTCTTAGGTTGGACATCTGTATCTGGGAAAAAATCTCTCAGGGTGTTTGTGATTATAATTCTCTCCATCTTCCCTTCAACCTCAAGGACCACTTGTTTATGAGAAGTTCAAACATGTTTACTGCAAGCACAAAACTTTCTTCATTCTTTACAAAAAGACATGAAGGTAATAGAAGATTAGGGCTGAGGGATACTTAAATAACGAGTCACATCCCAGCCTTTTTTTTTTTTTTTTTTTTTTTAAATTTTGAGACAGGGTCTTGCTAAGTTGCTAGGTTGCTGAGGCTGACCTGGAACTTTCAATCCTCCTGCCTCAGCCTTCCAAGTTGCTACTATTACAAGTGTGTGCCACCATGCCTGCTTATGATAATTTTTTTTTTTTAATTTTGAAACAGGGTTTTGCTAAGTTACTGAAGCTGACCTTGAACTTGTAATCCTCCTACCTCAGCCTCCTGAGTAACCAGGATTGTTAGCTGTGCACCATTTTGACTTACACTTTTTGATGACTTTTATAATGTTCTGTTGTTAGGTCATCAATTCAGTAGAAGGCACTGGGGAGTCTATAGTTTAAAAGACACTCAAGAGGTTTATCATCCAAATATAATGCATAGACTTTGAATCCTGATTGTAAAAGCAGTTATGAGCCAATTAACAAAATCTGAATAGCAACTAGATATTGCCTGTTAATTCATTAAGGGTTGGAAATGTTATTCCTTCAGCATTTATTAGTTAAATTTTCTTACAAAGGAACACTTCCCCTCATCAACTGGTTATCCTAAGGTATAGTTTATATAAGAAAGATAAGAAAAGTGCTTGATTCTCTTCATACATTAATAATTTCTAAGAGATTGTCCTTATTCTTCCTTTCCTTCTCCCTATCCCTTTTTAAAAATAACATGCTGCTCTGGTTTCATGGGAGCAGTACTTTTCTTTGGTCTCTGAATATATTAATTATAGTTTTCATTGTTTCCTGCTTTGTCTATTTCTTCAGAGTCCTATTTTTTTTCTTTCTTGCTAGCTTTGCTCTCTCTTTGAGGTTGTAGTTTCAAGCGTCTGATAACCCTTAATTATCTCTGTATGTTTTAAAAGTGAGATACTAAAAAAGGAGACCAGAAGCTTTATGTGCCTTGATGCAGTTTATTGCCTATGGGGACTCCAGATTTTAGTAGCCCCTGGCCTTTCTTGGAGACGTTTGAGTTCTTCCAGAGAAAGAATAATTTCTTTTGGGATGTGACTGGAATGAATGGTGGATAAGCCTAGTTATACATTATGGAAAACTAGATGAAGACAGCTAAAAGTATTATTATTTTGTATATAGACTTTTACTTAATTCCTTTCTTCATTTGGTACCTGCTTGGCTGTGCCTAGCGTGTTCCTAGTGTAGAATCTTTCTGGTTGGCTTAATCAGAAACCAAACTTCCTGTTTCCTGTGTGTGAGCATAGAAAGCCAACAGGCCACTTATAGATAGGGCTGGATGCTTACCTAGGATGCTACTAACTAGGGATTTTAGACTAACTCTTCTCTCCTATTTTCAGCTGCATATTCACTCCCACACCATTTCTCTGTTACAAAGTTTCCATAGTCTGAATGATTTCAAACTGTTACAATTTTCCAGTAAATATCCCTGTATACCCCTTTGTACATATTTATTTGCTTTTGGGGAGGCACTAGGAATTGAACCTAGGGCACTTATCACTGAAGTACATCCCCAGGCCTTTGTACTTTTTTGAGACAGGGTCTTGCTAAATTGCTGAGCCTGCCCTGGAATTTGTGATCCTACTGCCTTAGCCTCTTGAGTCTCTAGGATTACAGGCATGCGACACTACTCCCAGCTCTTTATTTGCTTTTTAATGATGAGATTCTTACTAATTTTTTCCATATTGTCTTAAGTGCCATTAATAATTACAAGTTTTTTAAACTTATTGAAATATCCAAAGGTTAACTATTAGAGCAAATAGTGTAACAAGCTCCTGTATACCCATCACTCCAACATTTTTTTTTTTTTTTGGAACCAGGGATTGAACTCAGGGGCACTTGGCCACTGAGCCACATCCCCAGCCCTATTTTGTATTTTATTTAGAGACAGGATCTTAATGAGTTGCTTAGGGCCTCGCTGAGTTGCTGAGGCTGGCTTTGAACTCGCGATCCTCCTGCCTCAGCCTCCTGAGTTGCTTGGATTACAGGCATGCGCCACGGCGTCTGGCTCACTCCAACATTTTTAAGATCAAGCTAATGTTTCATGTGAGCCCTCCTACATCCCCTCACATCTCATATATATAGTTGTAGGTGGACACAATACCTTTATTTATTTCTTTAATGTGTTGAGGATCCATCCCAGGGCCTCATGCATGCTAAGCAAGTGCGCCACAACTGAGCCACAACCCCACCCTCCACTATATTTTTAAAGCAGACCAAAGCCTACATATTGATGTATCTCTAGGGCTTAAAAAAAAAAAATACCTGCCATACCATTATCACACCTAAAAATTATAAATGATTATTCCATATAATGTTTAATATTTAATCAGTGTTCACATTTCCCTATTTGTCTCATAGTTATTTATTTATTTATTTATTTATTTATTTATTTTGGAACCAGGGATTGAACTCAGGGACACTCGGCCACTGAGCCACATCCCCAGCCCTATTTTGTATTTTATTTAGAGACAGGGTCTCACTGAGTTGCTTAGTGCCTCGCTAAGTTGCTGAGGCTGGCTTTGAACTCTCGATCCTCCTGACTCAGCCTCCCCAGTCGCTTGGATTACAGGCGTGCGCCACCACGCCCGGCTCTCATATAGTTTTATAGTTGATTATTTCAGTCAGGAGCCAAACACAATGATTTGTATGTTTATACTTGGTTTAATATGTCTTTTAAAAAATTGTTTTTTTCTACCAGGGATTGAATCCAGGGGCCCTTAACCACTGAGTCACATCCATCTCCAATCCTTGTTTATATTTTATTAGAGACGAGATCTTGCTGATTGCTTAGGGCCTTCCTAAGTTGCTGAGGCTGGGTTTGACCTTCCTATCCTCCTGGTCTCAGTATCCTGAGTGCCTGGGATTACAGGCATGTGCCACTGCAGCCAGCTTTAAATTTTTTACTGTAAAATAATTCTCCTTATTGTATTTCCCCCCTTGACATTAAAACCAAATCATTTGTATTAGAAAATATTTCACATTTTGGATTTGGGTATATCCCTTAGATGTTATTTAATGTGATCTTCCATCTTCTTTTCTTTTTTAAATTTTTTTCTTTTTAGTTGTAGATGGACATAATACCTTTATTTTATTTATCCATCCCCATGTGGTGTAGAGGATTGAACCCAGTGCCTCGCACATGCTGGATAAGTGCTCTACCACTCAGCTACAACCCCAGACCTTTCCATCTTCTTTTCTGTCATAAAACTGAGCCAGTTGTGTTGATGCATGCCTGTCATCCAGCTAGCTGGGAGGTTGAGGCAGGAGGATGACAAGCTTTAGTATTGCCTGGTCAATTTAGTGAGAACCTGTCTCAAATAAAAAGTAAAAATGGTTTGGGATGTAGGTCAATGGTAAAATGCTTCCTCAGCACCTGTGAGGCCCTGGGTTAAATCCCCAGGACCAAAAAAACAGACACACAAACAAAAATAAACCCCCCAAACAAACCAAAAATAAAAAGAATACACCGAAAAACAATTGCATTTAACTGAGTTTAATAATAATCATCTAATAAAATGGAAATACAGCCCCCCCTCACCATGACAGGTTATGTGTGGGGGTTACATATCTTAGTGATATTTGGCAATACTCAAAAGTACTATTTAAAGGGCTCCTGCCTGCATCTTCTTTTATTCCACAGCGCAATAATCTCTGGAGATTTTTTTTTTTTTAACTTTGGGAGCTTGCCTTTCAAAGTATTCATTTGTTTTTCTCCAGAACAGTAGGGCAAAACAGTCCCTATAAGCCATCTGGACTTGCAGGCATTTTGCTTTACCACAAAGCTTATTCTTTTTTAGATTCTGACATAAGTCTGTATTGTCCTGCATGGTTTTTTTGTTTTTGTTTTTGTTTTTGTTTTTTTTTTAAGCAATGTCTAGTTGCTCCTAGGAGAGTTCTGTCTGAAGTTACATCACTGTTGATGCTGGCCTGTTAGTTATTGAGAGGGAAAAGAAGTGTCTACCGCAGATATATTATGTCAGCAGAAAAAGTTTGTTTACAGGCTCCTACTCCCTGCCCCCCCTTAAAAGAGTGCGTAGGAGAGGGCAGATTATAAATAGGGAGGGGATATACACACTCTTTACCAACATACCTGAAGGAACTGACAAACTCTCCTGTGCTGGGGGCAAGTAGACCGAGTTTCCAGGAGTTAGATAGCTTCGTAATTTGAAAAGCTGGTGCCCTCCTGCCATGATTTCTTTTTTTTATTGCTTTAACCTCATCGTGATTGTTCTAATGTTTGCCAAGTAGAGTAGAGGGTAACTAACTTTATATTCATGCCACTGAAAAGTTAAGTCACATTAAATCAACTATGAGTGTCCATAGACACCTCACAAGCATTCATTTGTTTTTGTTTTTGTTTTTTTTTTCCTCCTTCAAAATGTCTTTGACATGAAGTAAACCCATCCCCAAAAACCAAAGGCCAAATGTTTTCTCTGATATGTGGATGCTGATCCATAATGTGGGTGGGTGTTGAGGGGGGATGGAGGAACTTTGGAGGGGCAGGGGAGTGAGGGGGGGATGGGGGTGGGAAAGATGGTGGAATGACACTGACATCATTACCCTAAGTACATATATGATTGCCTGAATGGTACGACTCTACATTGTGTACAACCAGAGAAATGAAAAAGCTGTGCTCCATTTGTGTACAATGAATCGAAATGCATTCTGCTGTCATGTATAACTAATTAGAACAAATAAAAATAAAAAATTTTTAAAAACTTCTGGCTGAAGCCTTCAAATTTCCATGTACTTTTTTTTTTTTTTTTTTTTTAACATTTTTTTAGTTGTTGTTGGACCTTTATTTTTTATTTATTTATACATGGTGCTGAGAATCAAACCCATTGCCTCACACATTCTAGACAAGGGCTCTACCGCTGAACCACAACTCCACCCCTCTACTTACTTTGATTAAAAATATTGTTATTTGCAAATTATAGTAATAAGAGGAAATCACCTCATTTTACTGGGAACTCTTTGTTGTAAAAATATTTAAAATATAAGAATGAACAAAGTCTATACAGTGAATCTGATTATTTTGGGATTTTTTGTTTGTTTGTGTTTGCTATGCTGGGGATCTAACCAGGGCTTCCTGCATAGTAGGCAAGCTTTCTCCACTAAGCTATACCCAAACCCAGTGAATCTGTTTTGTACAGTTTTTGTAAAGGCTTTTTGGAATGGACCCATACTTCTGTATCCCAGTCTTGAAATACATCATTCTTGTATTTTAGCTTTTGACTTCAACAGAGCTAATGTAGTTCATGAATTGTGCATAATTATATACAATTAAAATGGAATTATTCCTTCCCGTTGATTTTTTTCTCCTCCCTCAATATCTCATTTCAGAGTTTTATTTTAATTAATCGTTTAAAAAAGCCCTATCATTTTTCGTCAAATGATAATACTACATTTGATAATATACCAAGCTTTTCTAAAGTGAATTGCAAATGAGTTATGGTTCCTATTTTGGAAAAATATAGGCCTGTATTTTCCTCTTTGCTTTATTATTTAAAAGTATGTAAATAATCCTTGTTAATTATGAAAGAAAAACAAACAGAAAAACCGAAAACTTAAGACTATTTAAGGATAGAGGTTATAGAAAAAAGGTTAAATCACACTAACTCTCATAACTGATATTTGTTATATACCCTCAAGCCCTTTTGTATGCCTGTTTACTCCTCCAGTTTATAAAAATATAGGATTAGACTACACAGAATATTTTCTATCAAAGCCATTAATTAATTAGATGAACATTAGTTCTTTTTCTATCTTTTTATTTTTCTTTGAATCCAGGGACATTTAACCACTGAGCCACATCCCCAGACCTTTTTATTTTTTATTTTAGACAGAGCCTCACTAAGTTGCCAAGGCTGGCTTTGAACATGATGTTTTCCTGCCTCAGCCTCCTGAGTTGCTGGGATTACAGGTGTGCACCACCACATCTGGCAAGAGCATTAATTCTTAATACATTCTTGAAAGTTTTTAAATATACATCTTAGTAACCTCCAGCTGGGTTGTACCAGTTATACTCCAATAATAAGGCACATTATTCAAAACAAAATATTCCCTATTGTACATTTGACTATCTCACAGGTAGATCACCTTGATACTGAAAATCCATTTTACATAACCTTCTATTTACTCATACTTCTTTACCCTACTAAATAAGTGATATCACCATCTGCACAATTTGTCAAACCAGAAATCAGGACTTTCCCTTAATCTTTGTTTCTGTCTTCTCCCTTGCATTTAGTTGGTCACTGACACTTATTTATCTCCTAAATATTTTGGAATTGTCCTCATGTCTCTGTGCTAATTGTCTGCTTGTTTTTAATCATATCACATTTGGGATTACTGTGATACCCGTCAATCTTCCTTTAAGCACTGTTCTTTCTCACCCTACCACACTCCAGTGGTATTCCCCATGTCCTCACTAGATTAATTTTTTTTCCAAATATGGATGGTATTCAGTGTTCTCAGTGTGATCCAGCATCCTTTATAGTTCTATGTGATTTGATCCTTATCTATTTTCCAGTCTCACCTCAGGCTCTTCTTCTCTCCCATGTCTCTAATCTTGGCCTTTCTGGAATTCTTGTGGTTTCTTTTAATCTTTACTTGGTGAATTTTTATTCGTCTGTCAGGTCTATATATGTTTTAAGGAGTTTCCCATGTTGCTAAATTCCATATTATACACATCTTGATATACTCTTTTTGTGTGAAATATATGTGAGTATATTGTCTATAGATTTGAATTATGGAATTAAAAAGCTACTTTTCATGTTCACACTTTGAAATGTTAACTTCTTATTTTGTAAAGATTTCAAGAATCATGTCCAAGACTGAATTATAAAACAGTGTTGCACTGTTATCCCGTCTTGGTGTCACTTGGGTGTTAGGTAGTCACAGAAATATCAGCCATCACTTATTAGCAATAACCTCAAGTTAGATGACTGTTAAATTATGCAAGATCTTTGTTAAGTCCACCTTTCTTATAACATGCAGGTCCATGTTTAATGTCTGTTGTTTTCTGCTAAATTTTTAAAAAATACTTGGTATGATTCCAGTCTTCTTTTTTAAAAAATTCTTTTTAGTTGTAAATGGACACCTTTGGCCGGGTGTGGTGGCGCACACCTGTAATCCAAGCGACTTGGGAGGCTGAGTCAGGAGGATCGCGAGTTCAAAGCCAGCCTCAGCAACTTAGCGAGGCCCTTAGCAACTCAGTGAGACCCTGTCTCTAAATAAATACAAAATAGGGCTGGGGATGTGGCTCAGTGGCTGAGTGTCCCTGAGTTCAATCCCTGGTTCCAAAAAATAAAAAAAAATAAAAAAATAAAAAAAAATAAATGGACACCTTTATTTTATTTACTTTGTATATGGTCCTGAGGATTGAACCTAGTGCCTCACGCATCCTAGGCAAGTGCTCTACCACTGAGCCACAACCCCAGCCCTCTTCTGCTAAATTTTAATCAATGGAACAGAACAGAACTATCTTCTATATTCCTAGCACCTTAGAATATTTAAAACAATAGATTTGAGTTGAGTATTGAAAGGGTGAATGAATGAATGAATGAAATCCATAATTGCTTATTTACTCCTTTTGTGAATCAAAGGAGAGATTCACAACTTACTCTTTCTCTTATATTTTACCCTACTCAAATTCTAATGGCAAATTGTAGTTCCTGGGGCATGCCATGATGTTCATGCCTCTGTGCTTTTTCAAGTGCCATTACCTCTTCCTGGAATGTTTTTACATCACTTTCAGATCAACTGTTCCTCTTAAGAGTCAGGCTGAAATGCTTTCTCTTTTTAAAGTAAATTTAGTCACTTGTTCCTTCATGTTTCCTCTATAGCACATAGCATGTTATATAGTTAATGTTTAAGGTGTGTCTTGAATGGCTGTCATAAAGTAACTGTTTATATTCTCAACAACCAATGTAGATAGGTGTATGGCCTTATTTAACTGTGACAGCAGTTTTTTCTTTGCTTGGAAAGTGACAAAATAGGATATATTTCTGTTTTTTAGAGACAAGGTCTCACTGAGTTCCTAAATGCTTCACTAATCTGCTGAGGCTGAGTTTGAATTTACAATCCTCCTACCTCAGCCTCCTGAGATGCTGAGATTACAGGTGTGCACCACTGTGCTTGTCTGGTCTCTTTAAAAATTTTTTTTATCAGGATTGGGAAAGAAAACACAAATATCCTAGTGAGAAATAGTAGTTCATTTAGAGTGTCTACATTTATCTGTTTTGTTTAGTTTTGCAGTGCTGGGGATTTAACCCAGGGCCTTGTGCTTAAAAGGCAAGCACTCTACCAACTGAGCTATATCCCCAGCCACATTTATCTGTTTTAATTTGCTTTAAGGAAAGGCCTAAAAGTATGGATCCCTTTGGAATATTTTCATTATTTCCATTCTTTTCCCATGAAAGGAAATTGTAAAAAAAAAAAAAAGATTTCTGTTTGGAGATAAATCATCCTGGTGACATCATTAAAAAAAGTTTTTCAAAAAAAAATTTTTTTTCTTCTTTTTCCACCTTTATTTAAAGTGATACAGATGTAAAACCCCAGTAATTACAAAATGTGAAAAATTCTGAAGCATGAATTATCTCGGTAGAAGTAAGTAATAACACTTGTAGAGTAAGCTTATATTCAATAGTGACTGCTAAACAGTGATGGATTATTCATGCTCTTCTGTAGCCAAACTAGGTCACTAAGAAACATAGCAGACATGAAGCTGTGTGTCCATTGTGATGTTTCTCTTATAGTTGGAAAGGAATTCTGAATAAACAAAGTAGTAAAGTTTTTTGTTAACAGTTTAATAGAACAGCATTTTTAAGTTTTACTTGGTAAGCATCTGTTATTTGTTCTTTAAAAATGACATTTTATCCATAGCGCATACACACACACAAACCTCTAAAATACAGTGATAGCTTACTGATCCCTTACCCAGATACAGCAGTTAAGTTAGCTAAGGGAACATTGTTTTCTTTTGTGTGTGTGTGTGTGTGTGTGTGTGTGTGTGTGTGTGTTTGGTACTAGAGATTGAATCTAGGGGTGCTTAACTACTGAGTCACCTCGCTAGCCCTTTTTATGTTTTATTTTGCGATAGGGTATCGCTAAGTTGCTTAGGGCCTTGCTGAGTTGCTAAGGCCGACTTTGAACTTGGGATCCTCTTGCCTCAGCCTCCTGAGTTACTGGGATTATAGGCATGCACCACCATCCCCAACTAGGAGCATCATTTTCAAAGCAGGTCATAAAGTATTTATGTTTTTTTATCTGTTCTTACTTTTTACTTATATATCTAGGCAAATTGTTGAAATAACTTATCACACCTCATAGTTAATGCTTTTTATTTAATGTAACCTTGTACCTTCTCCCTGCATTCCATTATAGCTGATGAGCATTTTGGAAGGCAGGGGTAGTAGGGTAGTTGTGTTTCCTGTGTCTGCCAAGTAGTAGTACACACCGCTTGAATAGATGATGACTTATCAATTTCCCTCCCTTTATGTTTGCTGTGAACTTGTACTCCTCCTGCACATTGTCATCTTTATATTCTGGAAAAATAAAGAATGACTTTTCAATGAATTTTTTTAGAAGCCTCACAAATATGGAATATTCTTATAGAAAAGTATTGAACAGAGGTGCTAAACCTCGTTTTTTTGTTTGTTTAAATCTGAGGTTTGTAGAAAGATTTCAGAGGTCATTGAGCCTCCGAGGGGAAATAGAGTTTGGGGTGGGCAAGGGCATTATTTTTTTTTTTAATGCAGAAACATGGTTTAGCCGGGCACGGTGGCGCACGCCTGTAATCCCAGTGACTCGGGAGGCTGAGGCAGAAGGATCGCTAGTTCAAAGCCAGCCTCAGTAACTCAGCGAGGCCCTAAGCAACTCAGTGAGACCCTGTCTCTAAATAAAAAAATACAAAAATAGGGCTGGGGATATGGCTCAGAGGTCAAGTGCCCCTGAGTTCAATCCCTGGTTCCAAAAACAAAAACAAAAACAAAACAGAAACATGGTTTATAGATGTATATCACATATCCAGATGGAACTGTGGACCCTCAAATGATTAAGGACCAATGTTTTAGAGGTTGTAGGTTTCGAGCTTTATAAATCAGGAAAAGATCGGATCAAATGGCCTTTGAGGGAAAGCAGATGACTATGTTAGGATGTTTCACATTCTTGTGATAGAAACCAGTTTGAACAAGTTGTTAAGAAGAAATCTACTGGTTTATATAATTTAAAAACACACACAATATGAATTTTTCTTCTCTTTGTTTTCATATAAATTGTCTTTATTCTCAGCACTACTCTTTGTATGTTGGAATAAGAGATCAGTCTGGAGCTTACATGTGCTAAGTTCTTAGAAGTTCAAGATTCCAGAGGAAGAGAAGGTGGTGTCTTAAGTTTGCTTTCTATTGCTGTAATAGAATATCTGAGACTGGATAATTTGTAAAGAAAAGAGGTTATTGTGGCTCACAGTTCTAAAGGTCTTTGAAAGTCCAAGATGGTGAGGACTTTGCATTGCTTCAATTCATGTTCCAAAGTGGAAGGGCAAGTGGACATGTGTGGAAGGGATAAGACGGAGAGACTGCCTCACTTCTTTACATCCTGCTCTTGGATTAACTAATCCAGTTTCCCAAGAGCAGTGTCCTTATATAAGAAAGATATTTTATCCATTTTAACAACCTGATCTCCTCTTAAAGGTCCCACTACTTTCCTGCATGTTACACTGAGAATCAAATTTCAAAATGAATTTTGGTAAGGGCAAGTCATATTCAAGCCATAGCAAGTAGTATATTTCCTAATAACTGGTAGATGTCCCAGAAAGAACTCTGACCAGTCTAGATCATTTCCCTCTAGGGAGATGGAGTCAGCACCAATCAAATTACATGGCTGAATAGAATTTGTATGAAACTGGGTAGAGGAATTTCCCCAAAGGAAGGCAGTGTGTGTGGGGGGAAAAAAAAAATGTTTATTCTCTGCAGTGATTGAAATGCTTGAGGACAGGTAACATAGGTAATGTACTGAAAATTGCACATTAAAACTAGTGTATATTTAGAGAGACCCAATTTGTTTTATGTGTGAATTATAACATTTTTTCTATATGGATTTCAGATTTTTACTGTTTTATTCTTTATTGGTTCCTTCATTTAACAAATATTAGAGAACTTGCTATGTTCTATCATCATTCTTTGCACCAGGACTGTAGCAGTGAATAAAACAAATATCTTGCTTTCGTGGAGCCTACATTCTATTGAGGACAGATACATAATAAATGAGATAGATTACTAAAATATATAGCTTGCTGAATGGAGAGAATTGCTCTGGAGGAAGTAAGCAGAGAGGGGGAGATAGGGAGTGATTATTGCAGTCTTAAGTAGGATGGCCAAAGATCTTACTAAGAAGGTGACACTTGAACCAGGAAAATAAAGGAGGTAAGGAGGGAGCAAGCCATTTGGATATCTGGAAGAGGAGAATTCCAAGCAGCAGGAAGCAAATGCCAAGAATGCTTGAATCAGAGAATGAGAAGATGGGGTGTTGGGAGGAGGAATAAATATGGGATGATATCAGTGAAGTAAGGGGTTGATGGGAGCAAATTGTGTAGGCCCTGGCAGGCCATGGTAAGGGCTATGGGAAGAATATAAAAACCAGCAGGGCTGGGGATATAGCTCAGTTGGTAGAGTGCCTTCCTCCCAAGCACAAGGCCCTGGGTTCAATCCCCAGCACCGCAAAAAAAAAAAAAAAAAGAAAAAAAAAAAAAAACAGCAGGGGGCTGGCGACATAGCTCAGTTGGTAGAGTGCCTGCCTTGCAGGCACAAGGCCTTGGATTCAATTCCCAGCACCACAAACAAAACAAAACAAAACAAAAAACCAGCAGAGTCTTCAGCAGGAGGATATTAATCTTAGGGTTTTTTGTTGTTAATTTTTAGTTGTAGATGGGCACAATATCTTTACTTTATATATTTTTACATGGTGCTGAGGATTGAACCCTGACTATTCAACATCCACATAAAATGTCTAGTAGACTGTTGTACATTCAAATCTGAAATTCAGGTCTGGACTAGAGATAGAAATTTGTCAGCATATGGCTACTATTTAATACCATGAAAATGGATGAGATCACCAACGAATGAGTGAAAAAGGAAGAGAAAACTTTTCTAAAGATCAATGTGAAGAAGTTGGGGAGAAGGCACCAAGTTAAGAGAACTAAGTAAAACAGCTATGTATAATT